>JAIKVH010000297.1:0-16408 GCA_024679275.1 Phytophthora niederhauseri
CTTCTTCTTCTGGGATGCCTTGCTCCGAGTTTCGCACGCTGCATCGCCAACACTATCGCCAACACTAGCATCTCTTTCGACCAGCAGCTCTTCGAGTAGATGAGACGGGATGACGTCGGAGAGGATCAGTTTGAGGAGATGCAAGTAGCTCTCCTTATTCGGCGGGGTCCCATCCCGACGTTTGGCCACTGTCCTTGACGCCAGCTTCTTGGTCAGCAGCTTGGCGAAGCCGGCCTTGTTGTTGTACGCCTCGTACTTCCTGCGTTTGATGCGTACGCCGAGCGTCTGGCAGAACGACCGCAAGTCCCTGCAGCTGCACTTGGATATCGCGTGCTGTAGCTCCTCGGACCTGTCCTCATCGCTCAGGCGCTTCAGAAGCTTCAATGTGACGCTGGAGGCGCTCATCGGAAGGTGCTTCCCAGGACGCGGCGATTTCGAATCTGACTGCGTTGTCAAGCGATGGGTGGCAGTTGAAGCTGTTCATTAGCGCTCAGTATACTGCGTAATTCGTCATTAGCGTCGAACATCAATAGCCGTAACATGTTGAATACATGTAGATTTGCTACTTAAGTAAGTGAAAACTGCCACTGGTTCGTGCTGCCATTACTTCCGAGTCGTCGTTAACAAGCTCTCCTCGATCGCCTTCACCACGCGCTCAGGGTTCTCGAGGTGAGGGTAGTGACCACCTTCAGCGTCTTCGAAGCGCTGGGCATGCGGCACAGCAGTAGTGAACCACATGATCTCGTCGTTGACATCAGCGTAGTCCGGGTCCTTCATGCCGAAAAAGGCAAGCACCGGCAATGCCGGGTACTTCCCGAGCTCTCGGAGCGAAGACGCTACGCGAGCTTTGCTAGCACGAGCGAATTGCCCAACGTTTAGGATGTTGCCCTTCTCAACCTGTAGGTGCGTCTTGAGTATCTCCAACTCGGCGTCGAAATCTTCAGGCCGTTTGCCGGGGTAGAGCATTTTGTAGTACGACGCCCAGACCGCAGCGCCATACAACGAGCGGAAGAGCAGATGCGAGAGCGGTCGAAACCACGAGTCCATGGGTGACTCTCGCAGAATGGGTCCGAGCAGAACCACAGCACCAACGCGGGGTCCGCCATCTGTCTTCTTTGCAGCCCCCGCGGCGAGCACCATCGACCCGGCGCTGAGTGAGTTGCCCAGCAACACGAAGCTGCAAGTTGGGTCCGAGGCGCTGATCTTCTGCATCAAGCTGGTCACATCAGACGCAACGGACTCCGGCGAATAGGCCGAGTAGGTGTGCTCGTTATCGTCCTCGAATGGCGTGGAATCGCCGAAGCCGCGCAAGTCTCCAAGCAGCACGCGAAAGCCCAATTGGTGGTGCAGCAATGGCGCCAGCAACCGGAACTGGCGGCGGGTGTCTCCGATGCCTGGTAGGCAGATGGCGACGATGGTGCCAGCGGGCGCATCGGGTCGCGAGTCCTCGAAGAAGACGTAGGAATGCGGGGTGACTTGCAGGCGGTAATCAGCGGACGACGGGAACACGCGCGGCACCACGACCTCAGACTCGGTCTGGACAGGAGACGAAGTGGCATTCCCCATTAATGATGTGGTGGAGGGGGGGAGGGGTCGAGTTGTTCTGAGTAGGCTGCGGTGAATTGTGGAATGAGGTGGGCACCCGCGTCGGAGGTCAAGTTGAAGCGGAAGGTTTGAACGCGTATGATTGGTCGGTTTCGAACATGCATAATCATATCTATCGTCATATCGGTTAACTGTTTTAATGGTTTGCAATCGTGTCTTCGGCCAATCAGAGAATACTGAAAAGCAACGATGGCGACACCTTCGCCGTCGAGGCCGATGCCGCGGCTGCTGGTGCTGTACGGGAGCGAGACGGGCACGGCGCAGGACGTTGCCGAGTTCGTGCAGCAGCGCGCGTTCAACCGGCAGCTGCTGGACACGCAGGTGGCGGCCATGGACGCGTTCCCGGTGGCGCAGCTGCTGCCGCAGTGCTCGACCGTCGTGTTCGTCGTGTCCACCACGGGCGACGGCGAGGCGCCCGAGAACATGCGCAGCGCGTGGCGCAGTCTGCTGCGCAAGACGCTGGGGCCGCAGTGGCTCGCGGGCGTGCGCGTCGCCGTCTTCGGGCTGGGCGACTCCAGCTACGCCAAGTACAACGCGGTGGCGCGCCGCCTGCAGGCGCGTCTGCTGCAGCTGGGCGCCTCGGAGCTCATCGACCGGGGCCTGGGCGACGACCAGCACACCTACGGCTACTTTGGCGCGCTGAACCCGTGGCTGGAGAAGCTCTGGGCGGCTGTGCTGCAGCTGCACCCTCTGCCGGAGGGCATCGCCATCGACGACTCGCCGAAACCGATCGAGCCTCGCTACTCCGTGGTTGTGCACGGGGCGATGGATAGCGAGGCCGAGGCTGCGAGGAAGCTGACGCCACGAACGGACGAGTCGAACTTCTACGCGCCGCCACGCACGGCGGTGGGGGTCGAGAAGGGCATCTACTTGGCTCCTGTCGTCGTGAACAGGAGAATTACGGCCGAGGGCTGGGAGCAAGATGTCAGGCACTTGGAGTTTGATATCGGCGGTGGTGGTGGTGATGGATCGAGTGTGGGTGGAACAGCGGACGCTTCTTTCAGGGCCGGGGATATCGCCGTTGTGTACCCTGAGAACGTGGCGGGCGTGGACGACATGCTCAAGTACGTTAAGATGGATGGAGACACTGTCATCTCGATCAAGGCAGCAGATGGATCGAAGCAGTTCGACCTGCCGTCTCCGGTTACCGTTCGTGATGTATTTGCAAAGTATCTGGCCATCCTGGAAATCCCGCGCCGGAGCTTCTTCGAGAGGCTCTCGCTGTTTGCGACGAATGAAGAGGAGGTAAGGTGTGTACGTGCGAGCTGAGCTTTGGCCACAGCGCTGACCTCTATATACGTTTTGGTATGGGACAGAAAGAAAAGCTCGAGGAGTTGGCTTCGGCCGAGGGAGTCGATCTCTTGTATGACTACTGCATTCGTGAAAAGAAGACGTACGCCGAGGTGCTCACCGACTTCCCGAGCGTGACGGTGCCGTTGACGATCCTGCTGCAGCTCATTCCTCGCCAGCAGCCTCGCTCATACTCCATCTCTTCGTCGGCTCTGCTTCACCCTGGTCGCGTACGTGGTCGTTCTCTCGACAGTATCATTGTCTTTGCCTGATGATGCTTATTCTGACGCTGGTCTGCGTTGTATCGTGCGACAGGTGCACCTGACTGTGGCCATCGTGGACTTCTTGACACCGTACAAGCGCCGCCGCAACGGGATTTGCTCGTCGTTTTTCACCTCGCTCGATCCGTCGAAGGAGCAGAAGCGAGTGCCCATGTGGATCAAGAAGGGTCTGTTTGAGCCGCCGAGCCTAGATCGTGACGTGCTGCTCATTGGACCAGGAACCGGGCTCGCCAGCATGCGGGCAATGGTGCAAGAGCGACAGTTCCTGCGTAAGCAGAGTGAGGGCAACACATCAGGAACAACATACCTCTACTTTGGTTGTCGCCATGAAAGCAAGGTACGGACGCATTAGCTGCCGTTGCCAGGTATGGCAACGTAGTATATTAATGGCCCTCTTGTTCTGCTGCTCAGGATTTCCTGTACGGGGACGAGCTTCGAGGTCTAGTGACTTCTGGCGATCTCACGGAGCTGCACACTGCGTTCTCGCGCGACCAGGTACTAGCTGCTCGTGCCTCACAGCTTTAACAATCTTGGCTCACGAAACCTCCACACTCTTGCCATGCTTGCAGGACCACAAGATCTACGTGCAGACGCGTCTGGCTGAAAACAAGGAGGCCATCTTCGACTTCATCATGAACGGCGAGGGCTGTATCTACATCGCCGGGTCCGCCAAGCGCATGCCCAACGACGTCTACGAAGTGCTCCGTGACATCCTTCGGTCTGTAGGCAAACTCCCGCTACCGACTGCAGAGAAGGTGATGAAGACGTTGGCCCGCAAGAAACGCTACGTCGTCGAATCTTGGTCGTAGGAGCCTTCACAGCCAGCAGCTTGTACAGAGCAAAATACAGAGAGAGAGAAAGAGGTTAGACCAACACGATTTCCACGGACCCAAAGTCTCCATTACCCCCCCCCCCCCCCCACATTTGATTCGCTAAAACCATTGCAAATCTCGAGGCTATGGACACAACGCAGGCGCCGGAGCAGGAGCAGCATGTGCGGACGTTCGTGAAGCTCGCGAACCTGACGCAGACGTCGCAGCTGCACGAGTGGAACCTCGAGTCTCTGCAGCGAACGCTGGACTGGGCCCGTGCAGCCGAAGATGCCGTGGCTGGTGACGACTCCCCACTGGACATTGAGATGCGCATCCGTCAGTGGTTCCCAGTCGCTACACTGCCCACGCTGCCGTTGGATGGAGTTCTGACGGCCGACGCACTGCGCCACGCGGGAGTTCACTTGCTGCGGTCGATTCTGCAGAGTCCGTTCTTGGCGTCGCATCCGACGCGGTCAGAGCTGCTGGTCGCAGTGCTCCAAGAGCTTCGAAGTAGACGCCAACATGCCAATGAAGTGGAAGAACATGCGCCCAATAGGTACTGGCTGGATTGAGAGGGTGAACGTAGTTAAGATGGGACTGATGCTGTTCTTTGTCGTCCGCAGTGGTCTGCTGGTGGAACACGTCACTGGAGCCCCACGCACAGAGGCTATGCTGGCGATTGCTGGGCGACTGAGCGGCAGGTGCAAGCGCATTCGCGTTCAAGGTATAATATTAGGATAGATGCTGCTGCTTCGCGTCAAGCTTGTACGAGTGACTTGTTTTCTCGGAATGGTTCTGTAGTGCTTTCGGGCTCGGTTTCGATTCCCCCACTCAAGAGCTTTGCGCTGTCGCCTCGGGTATTGCAGCTAAGGGCGATGGCCAAAACGTTGCAGCGAAACACAGTGGACGCCCGCGCAGCAGCTAACCTCGAAACATACCGTGGATTCCTCCATGACCTTCGAGCCTGCTTTGAAGAGCCTGAAAGCAAAGACGTCCGGGTAAGCAGGCGAATTTACAGTAGATCAACTGCCATGGTGTTACTGATTATGCTTCTGTCTGCAGGAAGTTGTGGTCCTGATGCTAGTGATGTGCGAGTGGCCCAAGGAGGAACCCCCGCAGCTTCGAGGGATGATGGAGGATCTCGTTAAGGTTGCGTGCGATTGGGTTAGATGCAAACCTATTCGGTTCTGGACCTTCGAGCCGTGGCTGGCAGCCATGCTGGCTAATAGGTCCGAAGCCCTGGCAAGCGCGTACGTATCGGTGCTGTTCAAGACGGGACTTCTGCAGCCTTGTACGATTCTCAACCCTATCCAACCGCTTCGTTATCGTAAGCCGCGTACTAACTGTCGATGCATGGACTTGTTGTAGGGGAGCGCGAGTTTGCAGTCCGAGTTGCGACGCTATCCTTACAAGGCGAGAGCGTGAAGATTTTTCTGCAGGAAGCCCTGGCGAAGCTGGATCCACAATTGCAGGAGATCTACTTTCGCACAAATTAAAGCCCCAAGGTTCAGTGCCTGCAGTGATTTACTTGCGTTTACTTCACTACGTTTGCTGTTGTCGCAGCCGACGAAGCACGTCGACGACGTCATGGTGGTTGCTTCGCAGTGCGAGGTCTATTGGCGTGGGGTATGGCGCTTCCAGGAGTGGAAGAGCTGCGTCAGCACCACCGTCACCAATCAGTGCGGCGCAGCAGTCGGCGAATCCTTCCTCCCCTCCGATCAACAAGGCAGTGTATCCGAAGCGGTTGCGTTGATTGACCAGAGACTGAGTCCACTCCTCCTCGAGGTAAGCAGACTGATGAAGATGCCTCAGGATGATCTCCAGCGAGGTTAGCGCGTTAGACGCCGTGGCAAGATGCAGAACCGAGTTCCCATCGGCATCAGTAACGAGGACGCCCGCCCCCTGTCTAATGACACCGAGGTTAGTTGCAGTGCGTCGTAGGACGGGGGCAAAGTGCACGAAAGCTCACCGAAGGAGGAAATCAACAGCATCGTGCGCATCCCATGCAGACGCATGCTGTAGAGCTGTGCGGCCGGTGTGAGGGTGACGTTCGTCCAGCAGTGTCGGGTTGTCGGTGAACAGTGTGCTTAGAGCAGCGACGTCGTTATCCGCTGCAGCATGCATCCACGAGTCTAACAGCTCCATGACGACAGAAATGGACAAGTAAATTAAGGTTAAATGCTCTTCTCTTCTGTACAAGCTCAGACTAGACCGGGAATGGGGCATAATGCTTCATCAGTCTGTGGTGAATCCATACACCTCCGTCTCCAGCACCGCGTACAGCACTGCCTTCAATTCATTACGCACGACGTGAAGTGGCAGATCCAAGCGGTTGAAGCACGCGTGGCTGTGGATGAAGCCATCGCCCACTAGCGACACTCCTTTCAATGTGAACGGGCAGAGGCGGCCGTCATAGCTCGTCAACGCCCCAAAGCCACCCAGCGGTACACGCGATGATCCCGTCGAGAACTGAAGCAGGCGGCGTCGATACTCGTTGGGCATTTCGCGTACAAGTTCCCAGAACCACTTGAGCGCTCGATGGTTGTGCAGGTCTTCCGAGTACTTGGTGTTGCGCTCCCAGTCATCAACGTCGATCTCATCGGAGCCGCACAGGAGGAAGTTGAACTCTTCAGGATCGAACAGCAAGAGCAGATCTCGTGGAATAATTTCGTACAGAGAGGAAGTTGAACTCTTCAGGATCGAACAGCAAGAGCAGATCTCGTGGAATAATTTCGTACAGGCCACGAAGAAATGCCTGTAGTTGTGGTCCCACACTCTCCACCATCAAGTACTGCCACTTCCGCTCGACGTACTCGCGTTTATTGCCATCAGTGACAGGGATACACCATCAAGTACTGCCACTTCCGCTCGACGTACTCGCGTTTATTGCCATCAGTGACAGGGATGGAATTACCCCCTGGCACAAGCTCGATATCACGGTACCGGTTTCCGTCCTTGACAGTCACAACGAAATCGAGTCCAAGCGCATCTGCGTTCTCGTTTTCGAGTAGCCATCGCAGGTTGGTGTATACTTCGGGGTCGAAGTCTTCCAAGTCTGAAAAGCTGAGTGGGTAGCCCAGCATCAGCTTCAGCAGAGGAGGCGCCAGGTGGAAACACATCATCGAGCCTTCCAATAGCGCGCGACCCAGAAGCCGACCGACCGCATAGAGATGCAGTAGCTGGTCTGGCAAGAGGTTCGCATTCGAGCACGGACTCAGATAATACGTTTGCTCGCTCTTGTTGGTGCAGATGAACAGTCCACGGGAAGGGTCCACGAGCATTTCGTTCAGCAGCACGAACCACTCACGATGGAGTCCACCAGCATCGACTCCGCTCTCATCGAGGAAGTTGATGCGCAGCACAGAGTGCACATTCTTGCGAGGAATAATTGCGAGCGACTCCATCGAGTCTTCGAAGACGTTAGCACGCTCCACATTTAGTCGCAAATGCTCCCGCTCAGCCGGGACCAGAAGCGCGGACGTTGCGGTGACGAAATGCGCGTATTTTGACGGGAAATCTCGGGCAGCGAGTGCCATCGTTTCAGGCAGAGGCGGCGACGCAGGCGGTCTTAACGTCTCACCCTGTGTGTTGATCCGATCGGCGTCAACGCCGAATCCACTCGGGCACCGAGTGCCATCGTTTCAGGCAGAGGCGGCAACGCTGGCGGTCTTAACGTCTCACCCTGTGTGTTGATCCGATCGGCGTCAACGCCGAATCCAGTGTCGAGGGGGAGCTTCAAGGCATCCACCGATTTATCAGACGCCGCAGTGAGCACAGTGTGCCGCGCCTGAGTGTCCCGAACCAAGCTCGCAATACATTCTTCAACCGATCCCAGTAAAGGCTGTGTTTGCTCTCGACCAGCTGCATTCTCCGTAGTAACATTTTCTTGCTCTGGGTCTGGTTCTGAGATGTCCGTACTAGCAGAGGACTCGGCTCCCCCATGCATCAAGGGGTCCGCTGCACGCTCGACCGCCGGGACTGACGGTGGAGATAAGGATCTAGACGATGCCTCCTCGCCTAAAGCAGCATTAGTCTGCTCTTCCGACACAGAATTCTCATCCTCTGCTGACGTTCGAGCCACTGTCGATTCCACAGCTTCCGTGGCCAAGAACTTGACCACAAAACCTGTAAACTGAGTATCACCCCATCGGCCGTCGCGAAACCAATACGCTCGTCCTTCGACGTCCACTTTCCTCGTCCACTCCTTCCTCCGTTGAGCACGCGCATGACGACGACTAGTCTGCACCGAGTGTGTCGCCGTGACCAGCTCCACCCTGCTCTCGCGCTTGAACAATGGTAACAGCGACAGCCGCGTGGACAGCCGCTTCTTGCCTGCCGTGTCTCCACTACCTCCGTCTTGCTGCTCGCCGCTGACGACGACCGCCTCCCCGCACACGGTGCAGAACTTGAAGCGCTTGAAGTTCTCGAAGCCGCAGACGGCACAAACGTTGAACCCTTCCTCTGCGTCTCTCAGCGCTGCGTCCAGCCGACGGTCTTCAGAGCTGCGTGGTGCAGTACATGTACAGTAGGCTACAACGTCAGTCTTTCTCTCTACGACAACAAGTGCACCGACCGATTCGCGGGAGAAAGTTGTGACGCACTTGAGCAGCGGCGCGTGCAGCTCGAGGGACCGCTGGCGCCGCATGTAGGCGCGCCTCGCCAGCATGGACAGGCAGAAGAAGAGCAGCGCCACGATGGCGAGCACCGCGAGGAAGCCCAGCACGGCCTCCATGGGCGCTTGCGGTCGAATCCGAGAGTGCCAAGGTCCACTTGGCGTCCGTCCGTCGAGCAACAGCTACCGTCATTCTGATTCGCTCGCCGCAGAAGTATTTGCCATAGATACCGGTTGCATACAAATAGGAAGGTTAACAGTAAGTGGAGCGTATACTTTTGAGCTAGTCAAATGGCGGTACAGCTGGATGAGTGTGCAAAGCCTGAACTGTACACCGAAAGAATAGTGCTCGCGCTCGGATTACCCGACGCCGCCGCGCTGGTCATCAAACACTGTACTTGCCCTTCAACCACGCCCTGCGGTGGTGTCTTCCTACAGGACGGATACTTTCAAGCTCGTTTGAAGAGGTGGTCAGTCCGTCGTGAAGCCGTACACTTCCGTGTCCAGCATGGCGTACAGCACCGCCTTCAGCTCGTCCCGCACCACATGCAGCGGCAGGTCCAGCCGATTGAAGCACGCGTGGCTGTGGATGAAGCCGTCGCCCACCAGCGGCACGGCATTGAGCGTGAACGGGCACAAGCGACCATCGTAGCTCGTCAACGCGCTGAAGCCGCCCAGCGGCACGCGCGACGAGCCCGTGGCGAACTGCAGCAAGCGGCGTCGGTACTCGTCCGGCATCTCGCGCACCAGCTCCCAGAACCATTTGAGCGACCGGTGGTGGTACAGCACCTTCGAGTGTTTGGTGTTGCGCTCCCAGTCGTCCACGTCGATCTCGTTGGAGCCACACAGCAGGAAATCGAACTCCTCCGGGTCGAAAAGCAGCAGCAGCTCGCGAGGAACGACCTCGTACAGACCTTGCAGGAAAACCTGCAGTTGCTGCTCCACACTCTCCACCATCAGGTACTTCCACTTGCTCTCCACGAACTCGCTCTTGTTGCTGTCGTTGACGGGAATTGCACTCCCGCCAGGCACCAGCTCGACGGCGCGATAGTGATCTCCTTCCTTCACGGTAACAGTGAAATCAAGTCCCAGTGCATCGGTGCCATCGTTGTCGAGAAGCCAGCGGAGGTTTGCATACACTTCCGGATCGAAGTCTTCTAGATCCGCAAAGCTCATGGGGTAACCTAGCATCAGCTTTAGCAGAGGTGGTGCCAGGTGGAAGCAGAGCATGGAGCCCTCGAGAAGCGCACGTCCAAGCAGGCGGCCGGCCGCGAACAAATGCAGCAGTTGCCTTGGCAGCGTTTCAGCATTTACACACGGGCTCAGGTAAAAGGTTTGCTCGCTCTTGTTCACGCAGACGAAGAGCCCGTGCGCCGGCTCCACTAGAGCCTCGTTGAGCATGACGAACCACTCACGGTGCAGTCCTCCAGCGTCGACCCCCTTTTCTTCAAGGAAATGAATGCGCAGTATTGAGTGAAGTTTGTCAAGCGGAATAATAGCCATGGACTCCATCGAGTCTGCAAACAGGTCGGCACGATTGACACTGAGGCGTAAATGCTCTCTTTCAGCAGGAACGAGCAGGGTGGAAGTACTCATCACAAAATGGGCGTACTTGGAGGGGAAATCTTTGCCAATGAGTGTCATCGACTCGTTCAGAGAAATCGAGGTGCTTCGTTTCAGAGTAGTAGGGGTTGGCCCGACCTGGACATCAAGAGACAGCTTCGAGGCATCCAATCCAGCGTCTGTCGTCGACCTGAACTTGCAATGCTTCAGCGATACATTTTTCTCCAGCGCAGTAGTGCGTTCTTCAACAGATCCAACAGGAAAATGGCGTGAACTCGATCGATCCCTGTCTCCATCAGTGTAGTGCAGTTCTTGGTCTGACACGGGGGACTTTAGACCATCAGTAATCGGAGCATCAATTGCACCGTTTGAGGGAGATTCCACCGAAAAGTGTGTGTCCCCAGAGAGCTTCACCGCCGCAGCTCCCTCCGTTTCTTCCTGTTTTCCGCTTGCAGGCTCAAAGTCAGCAACAAAGGCTGCTGCGAGGGTGTTGTCAGCAGTGTACCGGCTGTCGCGAAACCAATACATTCGCCCTTCCACATCCAGTTTGCGCGTCCATTCCTTCCGGTTCCGCGCTCGTAGGCAGCGACGAGTTGCTTGCTTCAAAGGCAGCGGCTTCGAAGGTGTCAATTGCACGTGTTTCTTTCGTCCGAACATGGGTAGAAGCGATTTCTTGTTCTTCTCCTCACCGGCACTTTCACCTTTTCCTCTTTGCTCGTCATTATCGGTCTTCTCTAGAATCGGTTCCCCACAAACCGTGCAAAATCGGAAGCGCTTGAAATTCTCGAAAGCGCAGACTGTACACGTATTGTACCCTTCTTCAGCATCCCTTCACGCACAGAGGTGACAACCATTAACTCTGCAGACCGTTCCACACAACCTTCTTTAACGGAGAGCAACCAACCTTAGCGCTGCATCCAAGCGCTTATCCTCCGAGCTGAACGAAGCACGAACAATCAACCCCGTCACACGACAATGCATCCAAGCGCTTATCCTCCGAGCTGAACGAAGCACGAACAATCAACCCCGTCACACGACAACCATTAGAAGATGCAAGGATGCTTGAGATGTTCGGGCGACGGCGAGTTCACTCGGCCACCGGCTACCGCCAATTTCAACGCAGTACGCACTCGATCAGCGGCGCGTTCAGCTCCGCCTCGTGCTCGAACCGCTTGAACGACCGCCGCGCCAGCCAGCCGAAGAACAGCACGAAAACCAGCGCGACCGCAGACGCCACGGCGATGGTCACCCCCACAGACATCACTTGTAGAGGTCGTGCGCGAAAACCGAGAATGCCGCGCAAGAGGACATCTATCCATACAACCAGGGGCTGATGCACGCTCAGCAAGCAAGCGTGTTCAAATATCACAGAAATGTTCGCTCCGGCGTGTGGTAGACATATTGCGTATAATGGATCAAGAAAGGGATGATCAGTTTTGAGGAATGCGGTGCGGCGCATGCATCCAAGTGGATGCAGTACCTCCGATCAAAGTTTTCCAAAGTTGTCCAAAGGCCCTTCGGCAAGGGGTTCGTTTGTTGACCGTGCTCAGGCAAAGCAGTACTGATACGTTCACCTTCGGGCCCACAATGTGGGTGCAGTTGAAAATCCAGGAGGAAGTCGACATCCTGGGGGTCGAACAGCAGCAGCAAGTCGCATGCAATGACCTCATACACTGTATGATGCAGCCCTCGCAAAAAAGACTGGCACCTTTCCATCAGTGGGTGCTGCCATTTTTTTGCCTGCTGGTTGGCGTGGGTGACAGCAATGGCGCCGCTGTCTCGATAGACGGACGTCTCCATCATTCGTCCTCACTGTTTACTTCTCGTCTGAAGCACGCGCACACTTCCATTGTTATTGACTCGACACTGGCCGACAGGAGAGAAATGACTTCGTACAGAAGCAACGATAATTATTTAGCAAAATTTCCTACGACTGCTTTTTACAATAGTTTTGGTTCATAGTAGAGTGTTGAGCTCCTCGGAGCTGACGTTATGCTGTCGTGAACCCCGTGAGATCGGTGTCCAGCGTAGCGTACAGCATGTTCTTCAACTCCTTCTTGCTGTGATACAGCGGCAAGTCAAGACGGTTGAAACACGCGTGGCTCGAAATGTACTGCGTCGTCTTGTACGGCACGCCCTTGAGGGTAAAGGGGCACAGACGACCGTCGTAGCTGGTGAGGCCACCAAAACCCGACAGCGGGACGCAGGCAGATCCCGTCGCGAACAGCAGAAGGCGACGGCGGTACTCGTTGGGCATTTGCCGAACAATCTCCCAGAACCAGCGGGTGACGGTAGCGCCCTCGAGATTGGGGGACAGCACGGTGTTACCCTCCCAGTCCGTCACGTCAATCTCGGGGGAGCCACACAGCAGATAGTCGAACTCTTCCGCGTCAAACGTCATCAGCATCTCACGTGGGATGACCTCGTACAGACCCTTCAGGAACGCGTACATCTGGTCTGCCACACTCTCGAAGAGCGCGTATCGGAAGCGCCGATCCAGATACTCGCGCTTGTTCGCGTCCGTGACGGCCACGTTTCGTCCATTGGGGATCAAGTCCACCACAACCTTCTCGGAATCGTTCACTTGCTCGGTAATACTGAAGTCGAGTCCGAGATCATCCACGCCGTCGTTGTCCATTAACCATCGCAGACTGCGGTAAGTTTCGGGGTCGAGGAACTCCAAGTCGGCAAAAGTGACCGGCATGCCCAAGATGATCTTCAGCAACGGCAGCGCCAAGTGGAAGCCCCAGATGCCACCTTCAAGCAGAGCTCGACCAATCAGTCGCCCAGTGGCGAAGTAGTAGGCGAGGTGGTCCTCGCCCACGTCGGCGCGCGACTGCGGGTTGAGGAAGTAGCTCTGGTCGGCCTTGTTCGTGCACTTGAAGAGCTGAAGCGTCGGCGATGCCAGCATTTCGTTCACTAGCATGAACCATTCGCGGTGCACGCCGCCAGCGTCGACGCCGCTTTCGTCCAGGAAATTGATGCGCATGAAGGAGCGCAGGTTCTTGGGCTGGATGCAGTACATGTGGTCCATGGACTCCTCGAGCATGTACTCGCGGTGCACCGAGAGCTTGAGGAACTCCACCTCCGCAGGCACGATCAACGACGCCGTGCTGACGACGAAATGCGCGTACTTGGATGGGAAGTCGCTCTCGGCCAAGGACACGGCCTCCTTCCTCCTCTCAGCTCCGGCGTCCGCCAGCGTCGATTTGCCCGTGGCGAACTCGGCCGGATCCGACGCCGACGCCTCCACCAGCTCCAGGTGCACGTCCGTGGGCAGCACTGGCTTAGGGTCTTCGGCTGTCTCTTTGTCCTCCTTCGGCTGCTCCACAGCCAGCACCAGCTCCGTGTCTGCCGCCTGCCCTTGCTCCTGCTCTTGCGCCTCTTCATGCTCACTCGTGCGCTCGTTCTCCTCCTTTTCCTTCTGCTGCTGCTCCTGCTTGGGTTCCTCCTCCTCCGGGAACTTGAAGCGCACCGTATACCCAGGCATGAGCGTGTCTGCCTCGCTGCTGGCGGGCAGGTTGCCGCCGCCGCTGCGGTACCAGAAGAGGTTCCCTTCCACGTCCAGCTTGCGGCTCCACTCGCGGCGGTTCCTGGCGCGCCGCTGCTGGCGACTGAGCGACGACATCTTGCGCGGCCGCGGGGACATGACGAGCGACGAGCGCGCGTCACTCGCCACCACGTTCAGGGCGCGCGCCGACTCCTGCTGCTCGTTCTCGTCGTTGCTGCTGCTGCTGCTGCTGCTGCCGTCGTCCTCGTCGGCCGTGGCCATGGACAGAGACGGCAGCTTGTCGCCGCACAGCACGCAGTAGTCGAAGCGCTTGAAGTTCTCGAACTCGCAGCTGGCGCACTGCGTGTAGCCGGCCTCGGCCTCGCGCGTGGCGGCGTCGATGCGGTGGTCCACCGACTCGCCCGAGAGCAGCGGCACCTCCATGTCCAGCAGGTGGCGGTTGCGCCGGCACGCCATGAGCCACACCACGAAGAAGATGACGCACAGCAGCAGCATGCCGATGCCCTGGTACAGCATCGACGCCTCGGTCGTGGTCGCGTTCTCGCCGTCCATTGCGTTGTAGTGCACGATGTACACGCCCGCAGCGAGCGGGGTCCGGTCCGGTGCGCGGGATTACGGGGCGATTGAAGACTGCGCAAGGCAGCAAGACAGTCACACGCAGCGTTCCGGGATCCGCCCATCACCGCCTATACAAAAGGCAAGTCGCGCCTCAGCTGCTGCGGATTCTATCGGATGGGGATTACGCCGATTTTGGGTCACTGGAGCTGGGTAGTTATAAAGAAATACCTCGCGATAAAGGCAATCCAGCACGCGCTTAAAGTGTCGATGTTCGTATCTAAAGGTAGTATGGACAAGCAGACAAACATTAGCTCGCGATAAAGCGACATTTGCCAGATGCCCAAAGCGCCCCGAAACATTACATGTAGTGCATGTACCGTGCGCGCGGTCGGGTGGTTTGCTTCAGACCTGCTGCGTGTGGGCCTGTCGTCCCCGTACGTACATGGCGGGCGCTGCATGTTTCATTTTATGGGCGCTGCTTGTTTCACGCCGCAGTGACCCCGGCCTCAAATTTCGGATCGGCGACTTCAGTTGAACCGGTCCGTGACCTGCACTTGCCCTCAAAACGGTCCACGAATGTCAACGGTCCTTTACCTACAGCTCTGCAGGCACGAATCGATGATTGCAGCACCAATGTGCTCTCCGTTTTCGCAGGGCGTCAGCAGCTTTAAGTGGAAGTGCTGAATTTTGGCGTGTTGGCCCAGTTGCACCGAAGAGCAGAAATACAGCACCAATGAGCAGAGCTCCTGTTCAACAGGAACAGGAACGGCAGACTGCTGTTCCAGGACTCCTTCTGTTCTTACGTTGCTGGTACAGTCAGCGAGCTGAGAAATATGACGCTGACATTCGGATAAGCTGTCTAGCCCCGAGAGCGACAACATCGAAGCTTTGTAAGATTTCACACGTTTCGCTGTGGTGGGGTGGAAATGATGCTGCGCGATCAAAGTCTTGCGTTGTCGCTCTCGATAAACTTGCCCAGACGCGGAGGATCCATTGCTTTGGGCCTTCCGGAGGCGTGTGCATGTTTGGGTGGGTCGCTGCAGGATGGTGCCCCTGTCCTGAATTATAATAATACAAATATCATGCTTGAAGTCTGCGCTGTTGCCTACGCCGTCGTGAACCCGTACATCTCAGTGTTGAGAGTGGCGTAAAGCACCTCCTTGAGGTCTTCCCGAGTCGACGCCAACGGCAGGTCTAGCCTGTTGAAGCACGCGTGGCTTCGGATGTATGCAGAGTGCACGCCCTTCAGCGTGAACGGGCAGATGTGTCCGTCGTGGCTCGTCAGGTGCCGGAAGCCCCCGATCGGTACTCGCGAACAGCCCGTAGCAAACTGCAACAACCGACGCCGACACTCGGGGTTCATATCTCGCACAAGTTCCCAGAACCACCGAAGCACTCGTGTCCCCGTCAGATTCCTGGAGCACCGCGTATGTGTCTCCCAATCCGTCACGTCGATTGTGTCGCAACCACATAGCACGTAGTCGAACTCCTCCGCGTCGAAGAGCATCAGGATCTGCCTCGGAATCACTTGGTACAAGCCCTTCAGAAATACGTACAGCTGGTTCGAAACACTTTCCAGCAAGAAATACCGCAGCCAATGCTCCGCAAACGAGTGTTTGTTGGAGTCTGTGACCGAGATATCTCCTCCATTTGGCACGAGCTCCACCGTCACCACGTCCCCCTTTGCATCCCGTCTTGTCGTCGTAAAATCTAACCCCAATGCATCCGCGCCATCGTTTTCCAACATCCACAACAGACTCTTGTACGTTGTCGGGTCGAAGTCTTCGTAGTCGCGGAAGGTGAGAGGGATACCGAGGATGATCTTCAGCAGTGCAGGTGCAAAGTGGAAGCCCAAAACTTCACCGTCTAGCAGAGCGCGACCGACGAGACGCCCCACTGCAAAAAAGTAAGCTAAGTGTTCCTCGCCAATCTCCTCTTTAGAGTTTGCGTTGAAGAAATACGTCTGGGTCTCGCGATTTGTACAAGTAAATACGCCCAACGACGGATCGATCATCAGCTCTGTCACAAGGGTGAACCACTCACGATGCACACCGCCAGCATCTACAGCAGTCTCCGATGCAAACTCGATTCGCACCACTGCACGAGTATCGCTGTCATCCATGCAGCAAAAATATTCCATCGATTCTTCCACCACGTGTTCACGACGCAGGAACAG
>JAIKVH010000298.1:0-16401 GCA_024679275.1 Phytophthora niederhauseri
GGATTAAAACAAGCAGCGAGGATATGGTATCAGACTTTGCACGCCTACCTGGAGGAGCTCGGGTTCAAGCAGTGCGCGTACGATGTCGGCCTCTATGTGAAGTACGTCGATGGCAGAATTGTGATTGTAACCGTGTATGTGGACGACATGATGATCGTTGGCAAGACCAAGGACATCGATGCGGTACTCGAGGCGCTGCGACTCAAATTCACCATGAAGGACCTCGGCCGTGTACGGCATTTGCTGTCAATGGAGATCCACTACGAGCCCGGAGTGATGCTCTGCCTATCCCAAACGGCATATATAAACGAGCTTCTGGAGCGTTTCCAGATGAGCATGGCTCGGTCAGTCGGGTCCCCGCAAATGCACAATGAGAAGATGATGCCAATAGAACGTGACGAGACGAAGATCAATGATCCTTCAATCCCTTACCGAGAAATCGTGGGAAAATTGCAGTACCTGGTTACCTGTACCCGTCCGGATATCGCCAATGCCGTCCGATGTCTCGGGCGCCACGCTGGAGCGTATTCAAAAGAGAATTTCGCAAGTGCTAAGCGCGTGTTGCAGTATTTGAAGGGTACTAGCATGTTTGGGTTGGAGTATCGCCGATCGGAGGCGAAACCAGCAGCCAAACTACAGCTGCGGGCGTATAGTGACGCTGATCATGCGAACTGCCCGGACACCGGGAGATCAGTTACGGGATACGTGCTCCAACTGAATGGCTATAGCTTCAACTTCAAGAGCAAGAAGCAGGAACGTGTCACGGATGATACGTGCAAGTCGGAACTGATTGCGGCCAGTAAGAGCGTCGAGGACCTGCTGTGGGCGTAGAATTTGCTCACGGAGATAGGCATGAAGCCATTGGTCCCGAAGCTGTATTGTGATAATCAGAGCACGCTAAAAGTGTGCGAGCACGTCGGAAACTATGACGGTGTGAAGCGACTAGCAAAGATGAGTCTCAAAATTGCTGAGCTCGTCGAGGCTAAAGAATTGTCGCTGAACTACGTTCCTACGGCAGACAACATGGCAGACATGTTTACCAAGGCGCTCGGACCACAGCGATTTGAAAGGCTGAGGGAGCTGCTTGGAGTCGAGGACGTAGTAGAGGCGGTTGCACATGCACGCCTGCCAGCTCGGCATGATCGAGTTGGAGACCAGGATATGAGTTCCGGGGGTGTATGAGAGTTAGAGATCGGACGCGGTCGTACTCTACTCTCTCGTAGTCACTCATGTCCTGGTCGCGTCCAAGATGGATGCTAGGAATCGGCCTACTAGCCCGATTGATGGGTTGTGTGGTCAAAGGGGGGTTTAGGCTCACGCTTTCCTCCTCGTGCACGGCGCGTATAGGAGTCATGCATTGCAGGCATGTGTTGAATGAATCACGCTGAGTTTTACTCTACAATCGACAAGTGTCTTCCTGTCATCCTACTCCTCTTTGCCACTCACTCGCAGCGCTAAAGCTGCTATTTAGCTATCCCAGCCTACGCACAGTTCTCGTTTCTTCGTGATAGACTTTGTTAGCTGCAAGGTCATCCATGACGGGCACAGGGCTGCACTTACGAAACATCCCAAAATACGGGAAAACATCCCAAATATGGGATGCATCCGGAGCTCCGTTCGTGCGTACAGGAGCTAAAATTGACATGTAGCTGATCCTATGCACGAACTTCAGGTCAAGGTCGTTCAGAGATGGTCCAACGAGACCCAACGAAAACCTCAACTCCGTGGATACTGTACTAACCTAATTGTGACTGCAGGACCTCCGGACCTCCGCATGGAGGCAACATGGAGTCGAAGGATCGGGCTGAAGCGCACGAGCGACGAAATGCATCAATTATGGCAGAAAAATCGTTTGTGCTCGAAGATGCGGTGTCCAAATAGACCACATGCAAACTAGAAAAAGAGCGTAAGCTTAAAAAAAGCGGTTCTTGCTCGCCATATGCGTCCATATTCGAAAATTTGATAGTCCAGTCATGAAAGCGTTTCAAGTTGTCGTAGTACTTAGTACAGGGTACCTGGTGCACCGAAGGTGTGTTATTTTGGGATAGCAGTAGCCCCGGAGGAGTGCTGTGGCCAGCCCAACACAGATTAATTAGGCGGCACCTCGGTAATACTGAAGCCGGAAAACTGGCCCCGGTAACTGAAGTTAACTGATTGTCGCCTATGCTGTCCATCACAAGCTCGAGATGGATGGAAGATATCTCAAAAGTGCCGCGTACCATCGGTGATCAACGTTTTCAGGTTGTCGCCGCGCGCGTTGAGGTAGCCAGTAGATCCGCGTGCGTAGCACGCGGGCTTAAACCCAGGCATGTCTATCGTGAACACTCGCTGTGGTTTATGACCCGTGTGCGTAGCACGCGCTCGTAAACCCAGGCAAGCCGAAAAGTAGCTAGTCGAAAACTTATTTGGGGTAGTCATTTTAATTTTCAACTAGATACCACAGATACTGTAGGTAACAGGTAAGTCGTAGATTTTCAGAGCTTTTTCGTGCAACGTGCGACTTTATTTCTCGTTGAATTGCTGCATTGGCGATAGCGATAGTGACGGCGCGGCCGCTGCTCACACGAAGTTCTTTAGCTACTGTATCCCAGCCTACATGTACGCATAGCTCTCGTTTATCCTTTTGGACAAATGTTTGTCATATTGTGCTTTGAGTACACTACATGTAGCATTTGTACTTCAATTAAGGGGAAATTCCGGAATGTGATACAAAACGAAAATTTGTGCAAAAGGTGATACAAGGATTTGTAACGAGAGCACACTTCTCAGGTTCAATAGCATTTCCTAGAGCATTGGGCCGCGATATTGTAACCTCCAGCGGGGACATGAGGAGTATGGCCTTACTGTAAGGTATCCATTCCGTCGGCGAATGCTTGGGCAGTGTCGCTCAAGCGGCAGAGAAGGCCCAGGCAGTTCATCTATCACCAGAGGGCGATGCCTACACCGGCGCCGCCCTCGACACGTTTACCCAGTGCTACACTGACACTATTGATGCATCCGCAACTTGCATGGCATTCGCGGGCTGCCTGCTATCGATGGCCAAATGCACTTGGCACAAATCCTTGTATCACCTTTTGCACAAACACTTAACTCGACAGATAACGCTGGCAAAGACGCCCAAATTTTTATTTTGTATTACATTCCGGAATTTTCCCTTTAATTAATTAAAATTAAACAATAAGGGTAGAGCCATCGTAAAAATACAACTTGGCGTCCGAAAAAAAGTCAGACCAAAAATCCGTCAGCGACTGATGCCGATTGTGCACTAAGATCGTGTGTCGTGTGCCCCGGCACACAAAAATCCGTCAGCGACTGATGCCGATTGTGCACTAAGATCGTGTGTCGTGTGCCCCGGCACAGCAAGAGCCACGTCGCCGACTAGAGTAACTCTTCATAGTCTTCCGCTCGTCTAACGAATGTAGATGCACTAAGTAGTGTACTAAGGACCTTAGATGTGCCTTAGATGCCCGTAATTGAACACGGTCGAGTGCAGCTACAACAACAGCGTTGGATTGTTCACTAGAATGCAGCTCACCGATGTAAACGGTTCCCCGGAACTGCATCGCAATCGCATTGATAGGTCCCCTGACACCTGGGGTTTGGAATCGTTGAACTCACATCTTCCCAGTGACACCTACTTGAACACGAGCGGTGTCACACTGTACCTTTAAGGCTTGTGAGCAAGGAATAACGTTTGATGTTTCAGGTCGCTTTCACTGACAAATGCTGTCGACCGCCGAAGGAGGCTCCGTATGCAGCCCAATGGCTACGGCCACTTTGGCCGTCTTGTTCGAGCCAGGGTCAAAGCTGGTTTCGCCTCAACGGATGGCCGGGTGTCGGATCTGCTCGCAGTGCGGCCAAGGCCGGCCCAATCCTGAACTTTTCTTGTTGTGCAAGACTTTCCAAACGGCTCTCTTCCACTCGAGGCTGGAGTTCCTCCATCAGACCCTCCGTCTTGCTGTTCCCTGGTTACAAATGGACATGATTACTTCGCGGATGTCAACCATGGATGGGGCGAAATGCCGTTCGAACGCAGAACTGTAGGGCTGTCTGTTGATCGTAGACAGGGGAGAGAGCTGCTACAGCAACATCTGAGCTCGCGGCGCATGGTGCCATGGCAGCAAACTCATTCCTCAATCGGCTCGCTTGCGAGAAGATTACCTTGGTCCAGCGCTGAGCTCTCTTTTCGTCGGACAACCCCCACTTCGCAACCATGGTCTACTCGCCCAGCACCTACCTCGTTTCCGCGGCCGTGGCCGTCGTGGCGCTGCAGATGCAGCACACGGCTGCCACCTCGATCTTCTTCGACCCTTACACGTCGGCCGACACCATTGACACGATCAGTGGCAAGTTCCCGGCTCGCGGTGCTGTAGTGCCCGACAAGGACTGTGCCATCACGGTTCAGGTGGACCCGACGCTGCCGGACATCACCACCATCTTGCCCGAGCCTTCGGAGTACCCGGACCTGCTGGCCAACCTGACCACAGGCCCCTCGGAGCCGGTGTACACGAAGGTGGGCACGGTTGTCATGTCCGAGAACCTGCCGGCCGTCGACGCCAACCAGGATGGCTACATCGACTCGAACATGCCGGCTACGGGAGCCCCGCAGGAGGTGAAGACGGGTGTCAAGCAGGAACCCAAGGACTGCGCCACCGGCTGGGAGGAGAGCAAGCCCGCCGCCCGCAAGCTGCGTGACAGCGCCGTGTCGGGCCGTGAGCTTGAGGAGAAGATGCAGGCCAAGCGCCACCTTGAGGCCAACACCAACAGGGACCTGGCCAAGCTCGAGGCCTACTTTGGCAAGCCCATGGAGATGAAGCTGAAGAACCTGCCCACTGTGGCTATTCACACGCCGTCGCCGTGGCCTGGCCCGTACTGGCCCACGTACCAGGACAGCATCAACGTTGTCTGGGACGAGGGCCAGCCGAGCCCGGCCGAGAAGTACGCCACGGCCTTCGGCAAGGACGTGTCGGACTTCATGGACAAGGTCTCCAAGGACAACGGTATCGACTCGATGAGCAAGCGCAAGCAGTGCTCGTCAGACGACGATTGCAAGACCCTCACGGACGGCAGTGAGTGCGCCATTCGCGCCGGCAAGTCCTCGGGCTACTGCATCCCGACCTGGTACGGCATCTGCCACGCCTGGACGCCGGCCTCCATCATGGAGGCTGAGCCCAACTGCCCCGTGACACACAACGGTGTGACGTTCCAGCCCATGGACCTGAAGGCTCTGATCTCCGACATCTACGACGGTGCCAGCGTTCCGACGCTCTTCACCGGCACCCGCTTCAACGGCGGCGCCGACACCCCCGACGAGTACGGCCGCCACTCAAACGCGGCCTACCGCGACCTGAACCCCGCCTTCTTCCACATCGCCGCGGCCAACATGCTCGGCAAGCTTAACACCACCTTCGTCGCCGACGTCACTGCCGGCGCTGAGGTCTGGAACCAGCCCGTGCGTGGTTTCAAGGTGTACGAGCAGACGGAGATGTCGCCGAAGAAGGCCGCGCAGACCTTCTACGGCCTCCAGAAGTACCCGTGGAACGCCGCCGCCAAGAGCATCGTGTACGTCAAGTCCCGCCTTTCGTGGATCTACGAGACGTACACGGACGGTGGTCTCGTGGCTTCGGGCCAGGTCAACCAGTTCACGACTGGTGCCTACTACACCTACCTCCTTGAGATGGACAAGCAGGGAAACATCATCGGTGGCGAGTGGGTCTACGACTCGGACGAAAACCACCCGGACTTCATCTGGTTCCCCAAGGCCAAGCCCGCTGCGGACACGGTGACCAGCATCGGTCTCAGCTACGCTGACGTCAGCATGCTTCTCGAGAAGTCGGTGGCCTGCTCGGACTCGGCTGCGGCTTCGGGCTCGACTTCTTCTGGCTCTGCTGGCTCGGAGGCCCCGGCGTCGAGCTCGACCTCTTCCACCTCTTCTGGTTCGGGGGCTCCGGCTTCGACCACGGCACCGCCGACCGACCCGGAGTCGACCACTGCGCCGCCAGCTGGGTCGCAGGCTGAGGTCCCCGAAGTGGGCAGCCAGTAAATGTAGTACTTCTTGATGACTTTTGTAGTTTTACAAGTTTTCAAAAGTCTGTAGCGTCCAGAATTGATGAATAACACCGTGCTTGCACGCAACAATGTAAAGTTTCGAAGTTACTCGTCCGTGTGGGTTTGTCGGGTGTGCAAGTCTGCGACCGCGTTTTATCCAATGTAGAAAGAGTCTCCACAGAACCGTAATTTCATCGCGTACTTCTGGGCTGATAGCAGTAGCAAGTTGTCTCGGTAGATTGGTCAGCTCAAGCTTGCCACGATGATTATACGCGGCCGTCTCCACTTTCTTCAATGCAATCTTCAGTTTGACGGCAAGCTTGCGAGTAGCACCGTGGTAGGGCTATTTCGTCGTTTCTGGAGGATAATATTGCTGTCGAGAGGCACGCGTATGGAATATCCGTCATTGTAGCCTTCGCCGATCGCCTCGCCCAGTTTCATAAGGCAGCGTCGACTGCCGTATTATAACAGACAGCAGGCACACTTGAGACGGCGTCGGAGCAACCAGGCTGCGAGATTCTTACAACTCAAACCGGAGCAGTCCAGCCGTGTGGCATCGGCGTACCGGTCGAACGTAGTGTCTTGAAGCCATGGGGCTAGCGTGTGCGTGAGCTTTCGTTCATTGTGTTGCGTAGATGATAACTGTGGTAAAGTTGTTATTTTGATGTTTGTCGGTAAAAATGGAGAATGGGCAGATTTAGAAGAGTGGTTCTTGTGGGCCTTGTGGTTCACGCCTCACCATTGACTTGTTGTTTTATCGTAAGCTTATCTGTAGATTGGGGTCTGAACGGTAGGCTACCCATGTATCCGTACTTGTTTTGCTATCTACAGTACGGAACAGAACCTACGATGCACAGCTCGACGACCAAAAGTTCGTATCAACAAGAATCTTGAGCAACTCCAGAGAATCCCCACAATCTACCAGTAGAGAGACATTGAGAGAATAGAGAACTTTAGTTGGCGGAATATCTTTTCTTTAGAGAACTTTAGTTTCTGGAATAACGGAGGTTTGGAATATAAAAATGACCGGATGCCGTATAAATTACCGATTTGGTCCGGACGATATTCCACTGGAATATAGACCACTGTCTATATTCCATAGGAATACGAATTTGGAATATGGGCGGTAATAAATCCGTAATCTATCCGCGGATATTATCGGATTTTGCATATTCCAAAGAAAAGATATTCCGCCAACTAAAGTTCTCTATTAAGTTGTTGGAATATTTCTTGAACAATGAAAATCCGGATGGATTACGGAAACGTATTCCAATGTATGTACTCAGGTTCAGTGGAATACGCGTTCAGAAAGCTTGACTTAGTCAGGATCTAACGGCCAAGTTCTCTCGTATCGAAGTATCTAATAATTCCCTTTAACCAATACTTTGTGAGAAGTAGGGATGGAAACTTGGCGGTGGGATGTTGAGTAACTTTGGTGCTGTAGCCCTGCCGCGTGAATAAGTTATATCATTGCCTCCAACAAATCCAGCTACCCCACCAGAACAATTTCCCTGCGCTGGCCTATATATATATATATTCTCAGCATTAGTTTCCAAAATAACTAGCCAATAGTGGACTACTACTTTTTATCCCACTGCTATCGTTATAAAAAGTATCCAAGTTGTCCTCAGATTATCCGTATTTCCTCGATGGTTTGTATCTTCTTGTTCCTTGGAAACGAAATACTGAGCTTCATTGCACTGCGTCTTCATTCTTTTCGTGTATGTTTCGCAGGAGTGATCAGTTATTTTTTGGTCTAATCTTTTTTTGTACATACTGTACATGTAATGTACTTAAGTGTTATTACAGTTCAAAACACATCGAGTAAACCACAGAGTAAGCATTTTACGATCTCGCGGTCCCCGATCACGTGATCCCTAACGCGATCACGACTGTCACCTTTACACAAAGCGAGTCAGTACTTTCGAGGAGGAGGAGGAGGAAGGAGGAGCTCTATTTTGTTGTACGAATTAACTATAGAGTCCTGAAATGCTGAGGTCCGAGAAGTATCCAAACTCCATTCGCCCCTCCGGATTTCGTGGCGGTGTGGAGCTGCTAGTCAGTACTTTCGAACCCTGTACATTTCCAAAGATAATTCTTCGAAGTAGGTATTTGTATTCCTTGTTCGCTACCTTAAAGATTCTGCAATAAGTGGGCTGAAAGCCGTGAGGATCATGCGGTGGCAGTGTACATACTTGTTGTGCAAGGTTTGTTGTAGCTTGCTCTAAGAGTACCACGGCCGCACTAGATATCGCTATCGCCAAAGTCAACGTAAATAATTCGCTACCTACTACACGCCTTGATGATGAAGAACTCGAGGCGTCCTTTCCTATCGCATGACAAAGTGGCTAGCAGCTATTGATTTTTAGGCTTATCGTTATTTTCTCCATGTAGTATCATAGATGACTCAACAAAAGTTGCAACAGTACCTACCAAACGATTACTTTACTGTACATGTATCATTGTCGCAGACTGTACAGGTCATTTTTGAACGTTCAGGCTTGTTCTTGCCCTTTAGTAAGTCGTGAATATTACGATGAACTCTTTGGTTGATCAACAGAACTCGGATATGGACCTGGCGGTCTAGCTGCTAACCACGGTGCTTCTTCAGATAACAGTGCAGGCATTTTTCAGTATTGAAACATACCAAAATGCCTGCATGTCAGTCTTTCATGCTTTCATGCACACCATGCCGGGCTAATTTGACTTCTCATTGAGTATCAGCTTCAATGTATCGACGGATACTGAATCCAACTTTTGTTTCGGTGTATTCAGTGTCTGCAGACCACTGATTTGATGTCTCGCGCTTATTCGCCGGACGGATCCGGAGCTCACCACGCCATCAGCGCTTCAGACGTGGTAATCCAGCGTAAACTTGAGAAAACGGCTTGATGCTGCTGCCCTTGACACAAGCGCTGCTGATGGTACTCCCAACCAGCAATTTCTTGCACTTCTTGGAAGTGCGGAAGTGTGCCACATTGTTCATTCTTCAATTTCCTTGATCTCACACCGCGATATTCAACAAGCAGCCCATAACCATGGTCTACAAACCCAGCCTCTACCTCCTGTCCGCTGCGGTTGCCCTTACGGCCCTGCAGGTGCAACAAGCCGCTGGTTCGTCGCTGGAATTTGACCCGTTCACCACGTGCAATTCGTACGACATTGGCGACGAGAACTTCCCGGGCCGCGGCAGCGATATCGAAGACGACGGCAACTGCGTTGTCACCGTGCCTGAGGATCCGAATGTGCCGAGGGTGGGCTCGGTTCCGTCCGCGCCTGTGACGGACAAGAATTTGTTCTCCAGCAATTGCGTCTCTCCGTTTCGGCCCGTGTACACAAGCGTCGGAAGGCAGGTCATGTCAGAGAAGACCCCGTCCGAGAAGGCCAATGAGGACGCATACGTTGCGACAGAGCAAGCTGCGAGCACTGTATCCAACACTTTCTCAGTCGCAATTGGTACCCATCGCAAGCTGGAGGGGGCTCCCGACGAGGACATTGCCACGCTCGAGAAGTATTTCGGCACTGCGATGGAGCGTAAGCTGAAGAACCTGCCCACCACTGCGGTGTTCAACCCGTCCCCGTGGGCGGGCTCGAGCTGGCCAGTCTACCTCGACGGCATCAACTTCGAGTGGAGCCCAGGCCAGCCAAGCGCGGCCGAGAAGTATGCAAAGGCCTTCGGCCTCGACGTGGCCACGTTCATGGCCAGCGTGTCGGCCCAGAATGGGATCAACTCCTCGCCTCGCCTTCCGAAATGTACCTCGACCGCAGAGTGTCATGACCCAAAGGTGGACGTCGTTTGCGCTAAGCGTGGCAGCGAGACAGCGGGCTACTGCATCCCGACGTGGCACGGCATTTCCCATGCATGGGCCCCCGCCGCCATTCTCGAGCAGGAGCCGAACTGCCCCGTGACGTTCAACAACGTGACTTTCCAACCCAAGGACATCAAGGGGCTGCTTACGGACGTCTACTACGGCGCCAAAGGTTCGACCGTGTTCGCTGGGTCCCGCTACAACGGCAACAACGACTCGGTCGACCAGTACGGAAGGCACACGGACCACTCGTACCGGGACCTGAACCCTGGGTTCTTCCACATCGCCGCCACGAACCTCCTCGGCCTGTTGAACACCACATTCATCATCGACACGGACGCTGGCTACGAGGTCCGAAACCGGCCGGTGGTTGGCTTCAAGGTGTACGAGCAGACAGCTATGAGTCCGCCAAAGGCTGCGAACGCCTTCTACGGACTCGAGACGTACCCCTGGAACGCGAACGTCACGAGTATCGTGTACGTCAAGTCGCGTCTGTCGTGGAGCAACGAGACGGAGGCGGATGGCGGGTTGGTCGCTTCCGGTGCGAACGAGAAACTCACGGTGGGGGCCTACTACGATTACCTCCTGGAATTGGACGAGAGCGAGGAGATCATCGGTGGTGAATGGCTGTACGGATCCAATGGCAACCACCCGGACTTCCTCTGGTTCCTGCAGGGAAAGCCGCCTGCTGACACCGTCACCAAAATTGGTCTGAGCTACGCGAACGTGGCGAAGTTGCTTGAGAAAGCCTGCTGACACCGTCACCAAAATTGGTCTGAGCTACGCGAACGTGGCGAAGTTGCTTGAGAAGTCTGTGTCGTGCTGATTCGCACTACTGACGCTACAGTGAGAGTGTGGGGATACACCTTCGGAAGAGCAAAACATCCCGGTGTAGAGATAGCATGTTGAGTTTTTAACTTTGCCATTGCCTTTTTTACTTAAAATATTCAGCTTGCAAAATACTTCTACATGGCACCATTCATTGGGCCAGCGCATATTTTGGATTGTTGTAGAAAAAAGGTATGCACATGGTCAGAAGAGTTTTCGCCGTTTTCAATCACCGCCAAGTAATCTACGTAGTATCTCAAGAATAGAAGTCTTCGCGGGAACTTGACCGTAATAAAGTGTGTTTGGCGTTGTATCTGGGTGTATACTACTAACTTACAGGCCATATGAAGCCTATTATTTAAGTCTCACCATCTTTGAACTAAAAGAACGTACCTGCCAATTTGGACAGTAAAAAAATATTTATTATTGTCCTGAGATTCAGCTCGAAAAAACAATCCCCGGTAAATTCGAGATAAACCCGGTAGTTGCTTTAAACCGTAACAATAGGGAAATGATCGAACCCAACGACAACTTGGTTCTGTATCGTGGCGATGATGACATGACGACCACTGCGTTCGTGTATGACCGGCTGATCGATACTGCGTTCGTACATGATTCGTATAGTACGAACAGCTTGGGTGACTGGCTAGAAATACTTACAGAAAACACCGAAAGGATACGGCGACCCCGTCGAGCAAACTGCAGAGTAAGCATTCTAAGCTTTCCGTAGAATCTACGACACGAGAAGCCGCATGATCCAAAACTGCAGAGTAAGCATTCTAAGCTTTCCGTAGAATCTACGACACGAGAAGCCGCATGATCCCCAATCACATGATACCTAACGCGATCACCGCTGTTGCTGTAAACACAAGTAATCGATATTTCTATCTCTGTATTCTGAAGTAGAAGTATTCCCACACCAGTGGAGGTCGCGAGCACCCGCGAACAAAAACTCCAACCGCTCACTTGTACCACCACCACAGCATGACATTTTACTTATCGTGCTAGGTTTGTTATGGACTCAAGCACAACTCCCTGTAAAACCAGCGATCGCAGTAATCAATTCGCTACTTCACGCCTTCGTTGTGAAGAATTCGCATCTATGAGGTATTCTCGAGGAGCTTGCGACGCGAGAATTATGTTTTCTGGAAGACGGGAGAGGGCAGTATTGCCACTGTACAAGTGTACAGCACCACAGGTGACTCGACAAAAGTTGCTACGGTAGCCACACGGCCTCTGCCCAACCAATCTACAGCTACAGTTCTTGTATCTTTCAAGCACAGTATGAACTTCAGGTGTTTAGCCCAGCCAGCCAGGGTATTCTGAGCTGTGTGGCAGTATGCCACATTGTTCATTCTTCAATTTTCCACCAACAAGTAAATTGATTTCCTCCTCGAAACTCAAGCGACAATCCACAACCATGGTCTACAAACCGAGCGTCTACATCCTGTCCGCTGCCGTAGCCCTCGCGGCACTGCAGACGCAACAAGCCACGGCGACTTCACTGGAATTCGACCTTTTCACCACTTGCCGCTCATACGAAATCCGTGACAAGAACTTCCCCGGTCGTGGTGGCGAAATCAAAGACGACGGCAACTGCGTTGTCACGGTGCCAGAAGATCCCAATGTATCGAGGGTGTGTTCAATTTCGAATGTCCCGGTGACATTCAAGAGCTTGGTGCGCAGCAGTTCTGCATCTCCGTCTAAGCATGTATATACAAAGATGGGAAGGAAGGTCGGGTCCGGGAAGGCCCCGTCCGAGATAGACGACGCGGACGCCTACGTCGCGACAAGTCTCAAGCACTACCCTTACCGTGGATGAGAAGCGACCTAACTAGTTACTACGACAACTTCCTGATAAAGGTCAAGCACTCGGCTTGCCAAAAAAAACTACGTACAAACCGGCGACTACGTGAGCGCGAGAAAACGCTCTGGTCAAATGCTCTTGGAATATACTACTAGTAGTACGCCGTGGGATCACAAAGCAGTTGGATGCGATCAAGTCAACGATAAAAACCAAAATCCAAAAACTACAGGATGATTCGTAACAATTTATCCACAATCTATCTAGATTTTACCCAGATTTTTTAAAGACATGTTTTCTGTAGATGCCCATTGCCAACATCTACAGCAGAGCGTGTGGTTTACCCTCTTGTTTACTTTTTTTTCGTTTATCAGGCAAGTAAATGGTCACAAGCAGCAAAGCTAACAAAACACGTCAAGCCCTTCTACCGGCCCGCAGGTCTACTTCCAGCCTCTTTGCCTGGCAAGCTCGCGCTGCAGCCACCAGCCAGCGAGCCGAATTATTTCCCTTTGGCACCAAATGGCACTTACAACTTGAACGCCTTCTTGATGATGCGGTCCTGCTCGATCTGGTGCACGGCGTTGTAGCCCGTGGCCGGCGCGGCGGCGGGAGCGCGGCCGACGAACGAAGGCCGGCGCGAGTCGCTGTTGAGCTGCGTGAGCGCCGTCTCGATACGCGGCGACACGTACGTCCAGAAGCCCATGTTGAGCGGCTCCTCCTGCACCCACTTGATGTCGGCGTTCGGGTAGCGAGCGGCCTGCTCCGCCACCTTGTCGAACGGGAACGGCGCGATCTGCTCCACGCGCACGATGGCCACGTCCTTGATATCCTTCTCGTCACGCTCCTGGGCCAGCTCGTAGTAGATCTTGCCCGAGCAGAAGATGACGCGCTTGACCTTGTCGTCCTCGACCAGCTTCTCCGGCGCCACCTCCGGGATCAGGCGCTGGAACTGCGTGCCCTCGGCCATGTCCTCGAGCTTGGACGAAGCCTGGCGCAGACGCAGCAGGTGCTTGGGCTGCACCGAGATCAGCGGCTTGCGGAAGTCGCGGTGGATCTGAACGCAGCAGGTGCTTGGGCTGCACCGAGATCAGCGGCTTGCGGAAGTCGCGGTGGATCTGGCGACGCAGCACGTGGAAGTACTGCGCGGGCGTGGAGCAGTACACCACCTGCCAGTTTGTGTGCTGGATCTGCATGCGGTTCTCCTCGTCCATGAGCGGCACCACGTTCGGGTCGTCGTCCGTGTTCTGCAGGTAGCGCTCGACGCGGCACGACGAGTGCTCAGCGCCCTGGCCCTCGTAGCCGTGCGGCAGCAGCATCACGAGGCCAGACTGGCGCATCCACTTGTCCTCACCGGCGCTCAGGAACTGATCGATCATAATCTGCGCGCCGTTGGCGAAGTCACCGAACTGAGCCTCCCACATCACCAGAGCGTTGGGGTTCTCGAGCGAGTAACCGAGCTCGAAGCCCAGCACGCCGAACTCCGACAGCGAACTGTTGGACGCCACGAACTCGGCCTGCGTGTCCGGGACGGAGCCGTCGCCAGGGGTCTTGTACTCGAGCGGGGCCGAAGGGATGGTCTTGGTGGCCAGGTGGTTCAGCGGCACGTACTCGTTGTTGGTCTCCTGGTCGTGCAGCACAGCGTGACGGTGGCTGAACGTGCCACGCTCGACGTCCTGGCCACTGATGCGCACGTGGTTGCCCTCGAGCAGCAGCGTGCCCCAGGCCAGAGCCTCGGCGGTACCCCAGTCGATGCCCTCGCCCGACTCGATCGTGTTCTTCTTGGCCGTCATAATGCGGTCCAGCTGGCGGTTGACCTTGAAGCCCGGCGTGACCGTGCTGATCTTCTCGCCGACGTGCTTGAGCACGTTCATGTTGACACCCGTGGGGCGGATGCGCGACTGCTGGTTGGGGCTCTTGAACGAGTCCCAGCGGTTCGCGAGCCAGTCGCTCCTCTTGGTGTCCTCCCACTTCTCTGTCTCCTCGAACGTGGTCTGGAAGAAGTTCCAGACCTTGGACACGATGGCGTCGCACTCCTCCTTGGTGGCGGCGCCGGAGGCCACCTGCTGGTCAATGTACGTGTCGAGCACCGACTTCATCGCACCGATCTTCTTGTACATGAGCGGCTGCGTGAAGAACGGGTTGTCCACTTCGTTGTGGCCGAAGCGACGGTAGCACGTCAGGTTGATGATCACATCCGAGCGCCACTTCTGGCGCCACTCGGCCGCGAACTCGAACACCTTGACGACCGACAGCGGGTCGTCGCCGTTCACGTGCAGGATGGGCACGTCCATGGCCTTGCCCAGGTCCGTGCAGTACTGCGACGAGCGCGAGTTCTTGGGGTCGGTCGTGAAACCGATCTGGTTGTTCACCACCACGTGGACGGTACCGCCCGTGTCGTAGTTGTCCAGGCCAGACAGGTGCATGGTCTCGTAGACCACACCCTGGCCGCTGAAGGCCGCGTCACCGTGCAGCAGCAGAGGCATCACCTTCTTCTCGGCCTCATCGTCGTTGCCCAGGTAGAACTGCTTGGCGCGAACCTTGCCCACGACCACGGGGTCCACAGCCTCCAGGTGCGACGGGTTGGCCACCAGCGAAAGGTGAACCTGACGGCCGTCCGGGTACGCGCGGTCGTAGGACGTGCCCAGGTGGTACTTGACATCGCCCGCGTTGGACCAGTCCTCGACGTCGGGCTCGCTGTACGACTCCACGTCAATGTGCGTGCCCTGGAACTCCTTGAAGATTTGCTGGATCGGCTTGCGGATGACGTTGGACAGCACGTTGAGGCGGCCGCGGTGGGGCATGCCGATCACCAGGTGCTCCATGCCGAGCTCCGTGCCGCGGTCGATCATGAACTTGAGGCCGGGGATGAGGCTCTCGGCGCCGTCCAGGCCGAAGCGCTTGGTGGTGTTGTACTTGTTGCCCAGGAAGCGCTCGAACACGACGGAGAAGGACAGACGCTCCAGGATGTGCATCTTCTTCTCCTTCGACTCCTCGTCCTGCACCAGGTGCTCCATCTTGGCGCGGATCCAGTTGCACTGGTCGCGGTCCAGCATGTGCATGTACTGCACGCCGATGGAGCTGCAGTACGTCTCCTTGAGGCGCTGGATGATCTGGCCCAGCGTCATGCTGTTGTTGCCGTCAGACAGCTCCTCCAGGAAGCCCGACACACCCGACGAGCTGGTTAGAGACAAAAGTTAAACAGCACATAAGGTTAGACACACTTCCTGCAAAAGGTTGTATACAATGAGGTATACACCGACACACCCGACGAGCTGGTTAGAGACAAAAGTTAAACAGCACATAAGGTTAGACACACTTCCCGCGAAAAGGTTGTATACAATGAGGTATACACCCCCACAAAAAGGCAAATAGATTCATGAGTTGCCAAGTGACGTACAAGTTCTTGGGGATGGCGATGACGCGGTCCAGGTCCTTCTCCGTGAAGCCGTACATCTGGATGTCCAGCTCCGGCAGCGCGGGGCGCTCCTGCAGACCCAGCGGGTCGAGGTTGGCCGCCTCGTGGCCGCGCACCTGGTAGGCGCGGATGAGGTAGCTGAGGCCCAGAGCGTCGTTCTGGGCCGTGGACGAGGCGGCGGCGCCGCCCACGGAGCGCACGGGCGTGACGCCCTGCTGGATGGTCGGCGGGGGGATGAAGGCCTCGCCCGGGACGCTGCCGCTCTCGATCTGGCGGAAGTATACGTCCCACGACTTGTGCACGCTGCAACAAGTGTATACCGGTTAGCACTGGCTTAAACTGGGTTTAGCACTAGCTTAAAGTTGGGGTTAGCACTAGCTTAAAATTTTAGTTGCTGTTACCTCTTGGGGTCCGACTTCCAGCTCGAGTACATCTCCTCCACGTAGGCGTTGTTGGTGCCCGTCATGAAGGTCTCGCTCGGGTGCGGCGTGGACGAG
>JAIKVH010000299.1:0-16382 GCA_024679275.1 Phytophthora niederhauseri
CTCTCGGCAGACCAGGATCCGGCATTGAGTCATGGATCTGGTTTGCAGTGGATCTTAGCTGGCAGATCGTGATCATGCCAAGTATCTTCAGCGCCTGTGCACAGCTCTTGGCCTTCAACAGCCAGGACCCCATCGTGCTCATGCCAAGTATCTTCAGCGCCTAGTGCTCGTCTCCAACGAGGACGGTGGCGTCAGCTTTCACCCGATCCCCGCTCTAACTAACGGTTCTTGAGATGGCGACGCATGTGCAAGTATTACCGCCGAGCTAGTTCGCGTAGGATTGACATGCTTCTGACCTCAAACAACAGTTAGCAAAACCTGCATTCACGAGGATTCAGACCTCCATATTAACAATGATCCTCTCCACTATGCGCTATTCGCTGTTCACTTCGACTCCGTCGTAGTTGCTTCCTTCACTTCAGGCTTGTTGGATGTAGGCACGACGTGGTGCTTGAAGCGAAGGTAGGCGTGGTCATCCCCGGTGCGGTCGCGTACACAACGATCCAGCCGCGGGACGTGGAGGTTCAGCACGTCGTCCAGGAAGGATTTGTGCTGAGCTTCGATGTTGGGGAAAGACTCGAGCGGCGTAGACGACAGAGCCAACTCCAAACCTGGTTGCACTGCATTCCACTGGGCCATGATTTCGTCGTGCGCGCGATCAGATTTGCACAGGAATGGGCCGTACACGCGCTGGAACGTGAGCGGCAGCCACTGCAGCACATTTTCACGCTTGAACTCCAGGTTCAGCACCGATGCCTTCCAAAGCGCGAGGTTACTGCAGCACATTTTCACGCTTGAACTCCAGGTTCAGCACCGATGCCTTCCAAAGCGCGAGGTTCGAGGCGCACGACGACAAAACGATCTTGAAGAAGGTGCTGAACTTGAACAAAGAGTGCGAGCGCGCTACCTGCTTGGACCAGTTCTTCTCCCACGCGTTGTTCGCACTTGAGGTCTTCACAGACGAAGACGAAGACGCTGACGAAATTCCTGAAGGTGTCGTATCAACCAAATCCTCGGCGGTCAAAGCCTCCAATGGCGCGCTCGACCCCAACGTACGGATCAAATAAAACGCCGTGAAGCCCACTCCAGCGACGATTCCGGCGATCTGCGCGCGCTTCCAGAACGTTTTCAAATCCAGGTACTCCTTCTTGCACGCCTCCACCAGCGTCGTGTGCATCTTGAGCCTCAAGGCCGTGGCCTTTAGCAGATTCAAGATATTATCCGTCGCGCGGTCGGGCGCGCGCTCCACCTCGCGGATCACCTCGCCTCTAATCCCGTCGAACTCGTGCTCGAGCATCTTGGGTACATTGAACGCCGCCTCGCCGTTCTCCTGGGCCGCCAATGGCAGCGACCTTGGGGCCTCGTCGCGCTTGTCCTGCGGCACGTACATGGTGTAGATGAAGGGCAGGTCCTTGCGGCCGATGACCTTGCTCAGGTTCCAGCACAGCGCGCCGTACGCGCGCGCGAAGTCGTGCACCGTCTGGAAGTCGTCCACCTTGTTCAAGATCAGCAGCACCTTGCTGCTCATGCCCTGCAGCGACCTGGTGAGCACGTCCAGCGTCTCGAACGTCGTGCCGGGCTTGTCCGGGTCGAACATGACGAGGATCACGTCCGCGCGGTCCGCGAACCACTGCACGACCCGCTTGAAGTCGTAGCCGCGGTCCTTGTCCGTGCGGTCCAGCGCGCTGCCGGGCGGGTCGATCATGCCCGGCGAGTCCACGACCATGAGCCCGCCGTGGTCCAGCAGCGCGCTGCCGGCCACCACCTTGAGCTCCACCTGCGACACGAACTCGCGGCCGAAGAGCCGCTGCACGTCGCCGAAGCCGTACCGTACTGCGCGTGGCGCACCAGCGCCGCGCCGTCCAGCCGCTCGTCGCGCGCGCCGCCCGCCAGCACCGTGAAGGTGCAGTCCGTGGGCGCGCGCCCGGTCTTCTGCACGCGCTGGCCCAGCATGTGGTTGATGAAGGTGCTCTTGCCCGACGAGTGGTTGCCCAGCACCAGCACCATGGGCACGTTCACCGGCGCGAAGGACGGGAAGCGCGTCTGCGCGCGCAGCGCATCCAGCCGCGCGTACAGCGCCGCCACCTCCGCCTGGATCATGCGGTTCACCTCGCCGGCCACGCGCACCTCGCTCACGTCCGCCATGGCGATGATTCCGCGGGACGATATTAAATGATAAACTGCAAGATGGCTACATTTCGGCGATGTCGTTCCGTTATGTTGCTCTCTTCGCGGCAAAGCAGCGCGCGCAACTTAGCCATTTTAGCCACTTTTTTGCCATACTCGCGACCAATTTCACCAAAATACAGCGTAATTTTGCGACGTTTAGCGGTATTTTCTACTTTGTTTTCGGACGTTTCCACTTTACGTCGTCCACTTTGCTCGCGGCAAGCACACGCGCGCGGCTTCAGTTGCCGGCCCGCACGCGCAACTCAAGGTCCACACACGCAACTCAAGGTGGCCGGCCGCGGCCCAACCAATACTCCACTTAGCCAAGAGCTCCATTACTCTAGCTGTACAGATGAAGCGCCGTGTAGCCATCAAGCGCGGCACGACCGCGCAGCCGCCGCACAAGAAGCGCGCGCTGGGAGACGACGCGTTCGACTGGTCCGGCAGCGGCAAGGGCGACTCGAACGACGTGATCGCGTCCGACAGCGAGGCCAGCGACCAGGCGAGCGAGGCCGCGAGCGACGAGGAGGAGGCGGACGAGGAGCAGAAGGAGACGGCCCAGGAGAAGCGTCTGCGGCTGGCCAAGGAGTACCTGGGCAAGATCACGGCGCAGGAGGCCGGCGGCACCGACGATGAGGAGGACGACGAGGACGGCGACGGCGTCGAGGCGCGCGTGGGCGCGCGCCTGCAGCAGGACGCGCTGGAGGCCATGGGCAAGCTCTTCAAGCAGGTGGCGGCGTCCTACGCCGACTTCGAGTTCGACGCCGACTCGACCAAGTTCCTCAAGGGCCACCGCCTGCCCGTGACCAGTCTGTGCCTGCTGGAGGACGGCAAGACGGCCTTCTCGGCCGCCAAGGACGGCTCGCTGCTGCGCTGGGACCTGGCCGAGCAGAAGAAGACCAAGCTGTCGCTGCCCGCGGACGACGTGGCCGCCGACAAGTGCAAGACGGACAAGGACCGCTGCGTCCTGGCGCTCGCCGCCAGCTCGGACGGCAAGTTCCTGGCCAGCGGCGGCCGCGACAAGCTCGTGCGCGTCTGGGACGTGGAGAAGGGCGAGCTGCAGGAGAGCTTCGCCGGCCACCGCGACGCCGTGTCGGCGCTCGCGTTCCGCCTGCGCTCGCACTCGCTCTTCTCGGGCTCGCTCGACCGCTCCATCAAGCACTGGAACCTCACGGAGATGGGCTACGTCGAGACGCTCTTCGGCCACCAGAGCGAGGTGAACGGCCTCGACAGTCTCTACAAGGAGCGCGTGGTGAGCTGCGGCCGCGACCGCAGCGTGCGCATGTGGAAGATCCCGGAGGAGACGCAGCTCGTGTTCTACGGCAACTCGGGCTCCATGGACTGCGTCAAGATGGTCACGGACGAGTACTACGTCACGGGTGGAGATGACGGCTCGCTCTCGCTCTGGTTCAACGGACGCAAGAAGCCCGTGTGCGTCATCCCGAACGCGCACGACGGCAAGTGGATCAGCAGCGTGGCGGTCATGCCGCGCACGGACCTCATCGCCTCTGGATCGAGCGACGGACAGATCCGGTTGTGGCAGGCCGACCTGCAGGCGCGTACTCTGACCGCGGTGGCGTCGATCCCGCTGGAAGGTTTCGTGAACGGACTGTGCTTCGACTCCAAGGCTCGTTTCTTGCTTGCAGGTGTGGGTCAGGAGCACCGTCTCGGCCGATGGGAGAAACTCAAGGTCAAGAACGGCATTGCGATCATCGCTCTGCCCAGCATAGATGCCGCGCAGGAGGAGGGCGACGATGATGAAGAAGAGGAGGACGAGAGCGACGACGAGTCTTAGAGTGCGCACCGTTGCGCTGATATCACCCTCTCTCTTTACTTCATAATAGCATGTTTCTACCTTTGCTGCTTACCAGGTCTATCGCTGGAGTCTGCCTGCTTTGGATACAGAGGTGCAAATGAAAGGGGTATTGCGGCTAATATGGTGTCATATTCATTAGTAGCAGGGAGACTAAGAGTGAGAGCTGAGCTGACGTCCTAACCGAAGTGAATCGAGGACACGCCGCCTGGAGGAGCGTGGATCCGCGTGATGCGGCGGTCGGTCAGCACGTTACCGCAGTTCTGGTTGGAGCCGCTAGCGTAAGAGTTTGAAGATGCACCTCCTCGTCCTGCGGGCTGCGCTTGCTGGTGCGGCGTAGGCTGGTTGAAGTGGTTCGGAGCGTCGTTGTAGCCCCCGCGGCGGTTGTCCTTCGCGTAGGGGTTCGCCATCTCAGGGCTGTCCACCTTGCGACGCATCGACTGACGCTCGTGCCCTGCGAATTGACTTGAGCCGTCACCTCCGCCAAAGATCAGCGAGCCCACCGATGAGCCTCCTCCGGGTGGCGCGTGCAGGCGCGTGCTGGGCTTGTCCCGCAGGAAGTTGTCCACATTCTGGGTCACCTGGTAGCCGGAGCGAGCCATTTTGTCGTGGAAGTTGGGGCGGATGGCTGGAAGGTGGACAGGATGCGGCAAGTTGAGGAGTGAGTGGGCTGTAGCTTGATGCTGTTGGCCTTGGACTTCGCTCTTAGCCAGCGTGTCTTGTGGAAATAGACCTGCGACCGTGAGCTACTTGCTTGCCTGGCAGGTTCAGCAAGCCTTGAAATAGCGGAGCGCGTGCCGGATTCCTAGCTGGTCGATCCGCTGGAACAAGGCATGTTTCGGAGCGTTATTCTCCGTCGCCTGGTGGCACCCCACTTGAACCGGAATAGACCCTACTGCGCGGCGTCCTCCAGTTCAACCTTGTTAACGCCAAACCACCATCACGGATGTTGAAAACCAAACCGCCTCCATTGACCCAACTCACAGCGCTAAACAAGCTATAACAGCGCAACTGACCTAGCAGAAGCGGTCCGCACACAACGCGTGGGCGCCGACTTCTTCGTATTCGCGCTTGGACACCCAAAGCTGCTGGAACGAGCCTAAAGACGCCAAAATGGACCCACCGATGAAGACGCTAAACTGTCGCTCGATCTTCGTGACCGTCGTGAAGCGCAGCTTGAATGTGCTGGGTACCATGCGAGTGAGCTCCATGTGCAACCGCTCCGTAATACCAGGAGTGAGGCTCCCTCCTCCGCATAGAATAATGTTGGTCAGCATATCTCTCCGCAGGTCCGCGTCGCACAGCTGCACAGCATCGTAGATCATGCGATGCAGACCCTTTGCCACAACCTTCGCCGCCGCAGCAGCATGCTGCTCACTCTTGAGCACGGCACCCCCAAAGTTCTTGGGGTGCAGCAAAAACTCCGGAACCTCGTACCGTTCCTTGCCCAGCACAATGGTCTGCCCATCAGGCAGTTCATACTGCTCCTCGGTGATTTCCAACGGTTCCAGTTCCGGTGGCGGGGAGTTCTGACCCGCAGACATACTGCTCCTCGGTGATTTCCAACGGTTCCAGTTCCGGTGGCGGGGAGTTCTGACCCGCAGCAGGGGAAGCTCTGTGCTCCTCCTCCAGCGGCGTCGGCGCCATGGTGCACGTGGCCTCCCTCATATCCCTGAATAAATCCGCGCGCGAGAACTTGAGGTAACTCGCCGGCATCGCGAGGGGTTCCGCCAACGGAATCGTCTCTAGCGCTCCGGTCTGCGGGTTCAGCTTCCTCGTGAACGTGCCTCTCGGCCTCACCGTCACCGGCTCGGGCTTCTGCGTGGCCACTAAGTGCTCCAGATACCCCGACAACCGGTTGCACCCCACCGACGAGTACTGCGCCGGCTTCTCGAGTGCGTATCCGTCGTAGACCGGCAAGGTTGCACCCCACCGACGAGTACTGCGCCGGCTTCTCGAGTGCGTATCCGTCGTAGACCGGCACGACGCGTGACGCGCCCGCGCCGATCTCCGCCACCAGCGCCATCGACCGCCCGAAGGCGAAGGCGTCCAGCATCGCGTCCTTGGCCATGTAGAAGGCCGGCACCTGGAACGTCTCGAACATCATCTCGAGGTACTTCTCGCCGTCCCGGGACGCCGCGTTGTGCAGCGCGTCGTTGGCGAAGCACGAGGCCGCGGACGTGATCACCGGGTGGCTCTTGGCGTCCACGTGCAGGCGCTCGAACGCATGGCCCCAGACCTTCTCCAGCGCGTCCCAATTGGCCACGGCGCAGGCCTCGATGGGGCGTGCCACCTCCAGATCGTGGCGATGCCACAGGTCTCCAAGCACTGCAGAGGAGGCCGCCGCGTCCGTGGAGCCGTCGGAGGGAGGCGGCGGACGGCGCCCCACGACGCTGGGCAGCACCAGCTGCGGCGTGTCCTCGCCCGCCAGCCCGAACTTGCTCAGCGCCGTGCCCACGTCGCCCACCACACTGCGGCGTGTCCTCGCCCGCCAGCCCGAACTTGCTCAGCGCCGTGCCCACGTCGCCCACCACTGCCTCCACATCGTCGCCGCAGTACATCGTTGGAAAAGTTTGTGGGAATTGGGTAAAGCTCGGACAACCTTCTGTTTGTGTACTGCTGATTGGCTACGCAAAACTCGGTATCTCCCTGTTGTGTCTTGATGGACTTCATGGTTGAGAGCCCCCCGGTAAGTGTCGAAGCCAGGAGTGATGAGCTCTTGCATCGATCATGTTTGTGTTGAATCGTAGCTTGTCGTTCACCTGGCCACATAAACGATCAAGTGTCTACCGCAGACGCTCTAGTTGCTTCTTTTTGTTAATTACTTCGAAGTACAGAACAAACAGTGTGAAAGGGATGGCAGTTGGATCGATCAAAGCCTATTACATGTATACATAGTCGCCACGGAAGCACAGCCAGCTTTCCCCCGCAAATTTATTGAACGATCAAATGGAATACGCATACACGAGGACCGCAACCTGGTTTGCATACTAAGCTTAGCGCTCGTCTCGGTAACTACTCCTTCTTTTCATGCAGTCGTGAACGCCCTGGCAACAGGTCCGACAATATGACCCCGAACCTGTCTCGCCACTGCATTATTGAGGAAGCTACAAACCACACCGACACGCACCAATTAGTAACCATCTCTTGCAAGTGTGTGCTTTTTTAGTTCATGCGCACATTCTGGTCTCGCCACCGCTGCTGTCGCCGGCATAGTGTCGGTCGGGGCTTTATCTGCAAACAACATTCCTGTTAGCTACAACAGTAATAATAATAAGCGCTGACAGAAACTGAAGTACCTTTGGACCGATCCTCCCAATCCACCACTATCGCAACCACGTGGACGTCTTCTTTCTTGCTCTTGCTTATTTCCGGAAACCCCAGCTCCTTAAGTGTCGATCGCCTGTTCATCCTGCCAGCTCCGTCTTTCACTATTTCAGCTAGTGCATCAAATTCGCTTGCCTTCAGGCGCTCAACGAGAGGGCTATCGGTCTGAAGCCACCCATTTGTACTCCTTTGCCAGGCTCTAACCACCTCCAGATCGTCTTCCCCTATGTAGTCTACCAGCTTCTTCTCACAGGCGTCCCAGAGGGCGGGGACGCGCTCATTTGGGTCGATGTCCACCACGAACGCAGCGTCGCGTCCGTAAACGAGGCCGTGAATTCGCAGCATGCTGTGGTTGCGATGTTAAAATTGCTAATGTACACTTTCCCCTTAAAACCCAGTCGGCGATTGATAGATTCGGACGTAGGGCATTGGGACGGAATATGAGCAAACTACTCTATCTTACCTAATGCTATGGCCCATATAGCAGCTATGGGTGTGTAAGTACCAGAGCTTAGGTCTCATACTTTGAAAGGTTCGAGTCAATTGCCGCCATCAAGTCGCAGCTCGTAGACTGGTGTCTCTTGGATAAATCCATTCGGTCCGAGCAGTGGACGATGGGACCGCACCACCGAGCTACCCGACAGCCACTGGAGCAAGTCCTCATTTTTGTTTCTTAGCCAAGATCTTCTTCACCTGACACCAACAACTTGTGGCAGTATGCGTAGAGATGTCAACGACCATTTTGGTGAGAGCTTCTAGTTACCATTCCTGCCGCTCCTGAATCTAACAAGATGTGCGCTTGTCGACCGTCCAGGGGGACGCCTAGAGGTACACACGCCTGTACTGTATTATATGATACGAGCCAATGGAAGCCTTCCAAAATCTACATTTCATCGACATAAAATGTTTCTCTAAATTCATATCTAAATATAAATTGTGCAGAGGTCGATATATGTGAGAGGTCGGGATTTATGCCTTCAAGTTGCTAAAAGAGAGTCGTGCATACTTTAATCAAGGTAAATTTTATGTCGTTGCACAATGAGGGGGTGAAGTGACCCTTCGTTTATTCAGACGTAATTTACGTCTGACGAGAATAAGTGTTCTTAAATCCGTTTATGCAGAAATTTAACACGGTTTTGGAAGGCTTCCAATAGCTGAACTAACCTGTGACCTGCAAACATACTGTAGAGGCTGCTGATGGCAACAGGGGCGGACAATGACACTGGCGACACTGCACAGGAGACGCCAGGGACGCAACAACTGCAAGGTACCCAACAGTTCCTTTTCGCTGCTGCTGCAGCTGCGCAAAACTTACGTAGTCTTGGCAGATTCGAACATGCGCACCATTGCGCCAAGCATGGCGCGTGTGCACCAATCGAAATGGGTGCTACCGTGATTGCGGTGATCGTCGCGGCGATACTCGTAGGGTGCACCGTGGTGGTGCTAACTCGGATGGTCAGCGTGGAAACAGTGGGTACGATATGGATCATCGTGACTACCCTGGCGGCTACATTCGAGCTCGTACGCCTCATCTGGAAGGTGGCGATCGGAGAGCACGGAAGCCGTCTGGAGCTTATCATCAGTAGCTCTGGATTACTGATCATGGCATACGTTGCCCTCGTGGGAACTATCTTCGCCGTGCGGTCCTTCGGGCCGCCGGCGAGCGCTCACATGTAGCTACGTAGTTGTAGTGGCTTCCGCCCAGCCCTGAAGACTAGGAACACACACAGTCTACACTGCGGTGCCCCCACCGTTCGAAACGGCGACTATGCATGCAACTTTTGAGTTTTTAAACGTTTAAAAAAACGAAAAACGAATACCGCAGCGCCGTGCTCTCTTGTCTCGACTTCATACTGTTAGTCCCGTGCTGCATCGTTCTCTCGATGCTATACGCCGTCCCTCTAGCTCCACCACGCGGTAGTTCCAGAGCCAACTCCTCCGTTGTACCTACACTAACAGGTACATCGTCTCGACAATCCTGGCACGGTGCCAGTTCGTGGCACGACTTAGATTTTCTACCAATTTTACTGGGATAGGAAGCGACGAAGTGCTGATAGCCCAGCCCAAACAGGATTAATTCGGGCGCTGTCCCCCCGTCCAATCGACACCGGTGATGAACCGGTAATATATCTTTAGGTCAATTTACAGTAAGTGATATCGATTGACTGAGTGTTTTAGACTTCTCAAGAATGATGGAGGCTGGTCCATTTGCAAATTCGTGTGACCGTAGTGGCGATACATTATCGGGCAGATTCTGCGGCTGCGAAGCAGGCGCAGGAGATGCCCGTGGAGTGTGCGGATTGAGTTTATCAATGGCGGTCAAAGGTGAGTTAACGAATCCTATCCCAGCCTTCGCGAAGCCCTAGTTGGAAGGCGCCCAATGGGCATTGTGAACCCCCCCAATGGGGGGGTTCACACTGCCCGGCACCGGCATACGAAGTTCGCACTATGTTCGCGCTATTCACGCTATTCCGAAATCAGCCAAAAAAGGTGCAAAATATACCACCTGCTCAGAGGCAGGTGCTATAGCTATCTTAAAGTTTGTATGGCCCGGAATAGCACCGGCATAGCATGCCGGAAGGGATTTGTATACATTTGTATACTGTATGCCGGAGCCGGGCAGTGTGAACCCCCCATTGGCATATCCCTATTTCGCTAATCTTGCTGCTTATTCGGCAATCTCTTTTTGGATCAGTTGATGGCACGCTTTTGGTGGCTGCAATAATTTTCCAGAGGTCTAATTAAAACATAGAGGACATTTGGATTCAACGCCCACAAACCACAACATTACACGGGCGCCAAAATGGAGGAGGAAAAGGAGAGCTACAACCAAGAGGACGTGGATCGTGCGCTGGCACGTGTCGCCACCGGGGAGAAGAAGGCTGCGGTGGTGCGGACCTCGCCTGTGCCGCTGCGCACCCTCTTCCGGCTCGCCAAAAGGGCTGCTGACGGTGGTAGCAGTGGGCCTTCGCGACCGTGCGACGCATATTGCTCCAGGTAAGCGGTGGTGATGTATCCTTTGCAAACACCAGTATCTATCCTTATCGATTTTAACGGGGTATTGTGACGCAGAGTCGGCTGAAACCTGTGTCGAGTACTTAGTACGGCATCATGCTCGTTGCATTGCCGGCAAATGCGACGCACCTCTTCCAGCCCCTGGACGTCGCGTTGTTCAAGCCATTCAAGGACTGTGTCCATGACCTAATGCTAGAGCGGCTTCGCGCCATCAGCGATCCTGTGATCATGAAGACGACAGCAATTGCGATGGAGTGCACAGCTTACCGATGTGCCCTCATTGACCAGCCTACAAGTGCCGTTAATGGCTTCAGAGAATGCGGCCGTTGTCTATGGTGCAGCTCAAGGCACGCTTGGCACTGTATAAGGGCGGTGGGGTCAAGGGCGAGATTGGCACCGCGGACTGGTTGAAGCACCGAGAAGCTGTCCTCGACGAGGTCCGCAACGAGCTTCTTTTGCTTCCACCCGTCCCTGTTACAGGGAAGAAGAGAAAGCGCTCGACTGTGGACGTTGCTGGGCGGCTTGTTACAAAAGAGCGGATGCGAGCAGGCTTCTACGACTAAGTAGTCGAAATCGTGCCACCAATTGGTCCTGCCAAAATTAGTTACAAATAGATGCTTGAGTTGAGTACGGCATAACTTCGTTGTCAGTAACGATAATGAGCAACAAAAACATTCATCACAAAGCGTTAGCATTGGTCTTTGCTGTAGTAAGGAGCCCGGTGATATCCTATGCAGCTTATTGTGCGTTTTTGACCGACTTCTGTGGTGCATCGAAACCGTGCCAGGATTGGTATTTTACCTTAGCTTGGATTTGACTGCACGCATTTTGTAGTGGCGCTTCCGCTAGCTTCTCAAACTCAACCGAGTTTCCTTGACGATGCCCTTTCATGAACTTACTACTATTGTGGCTTGCATTTGGTTTGGCAAAACAGGCCCCCTGAATTCAGATTTGGGGGGGGGTCCGATTTGTACAGGCAGTCCAATTGACAAATATATTGGGGCAGAGTTGATGTGAGCAAGGCCGGAAATGACACCCACCATCCCGTTTTGCCGCTTAAATCGCGCAAAAATGACTGGACGACGGGTTTGCCGGCCATCGTGCAGCGGCGTGATCCTTCACACATTCCACAAAAGGCATGACTTACCACGACGATTTCCGCTGGCGAGCGGTGGCACTTCTGCATGCGTACAACGTCCCGCTATCGCACGTTTCCGAGCTACTAGGGCCAAGGCATTCCGCAATTTGCGTCGCAGAGCTCAAGCCGCCAGGGGGACCAATCAGAAAGACCAGGCGATAGAGCCGGTCTAATCTGAGGTCCAGCCAATCAGGAGCGACGGTGAGCACCGTATCGCCTCCTGATTGGCCACGACTGGTCGGAATCCTCCCTCACGGGGAGCCAGTCGTGCCTGACGGGGAGGGCGCTGGTGGACGGCGTCGGGTGCGAAGACCGCTGCCGCCTCGTGTGAAGCCCACCCTTAACGCAGCTCGCGGATTGACGCCCGAGGCGCCGAGTAACAAGTCGCCGGGTGCGAGGACCGCCGCCGCCTCGTGTGAAGCCCACCCTTAACGCAGCTCGCGGACTGACGCCCGGGCGCCGAGTAACAAGTCGACGGGTGCGAGGACGTGATGACCCTCGTGTGAGGCCCACCAAGAAATCTGGTCGCAGACTGACCACCTGCGGTATCAAGCCAACTCTGTAAGCGTGGACGTGCCACGCTGGTGCCTTCAGTATTTTTCGCGAGTGGTCTCTGCCGGTCAGATGCCAGCTCGTGGATTATGCATGCGGACACTGTCTTAACACGTTGGAGGCGTCGCTGTACACCGGGGGCGAGTGGTACTGGAGGAGCACTGGGACCTGGGACGACGGTATGGGCTTGCCAGTCGGATATTGGTGATCGCTAGCGATAGACTAAATGAACACAATATACCTCACCTGCAAAATACTAGGGCCAAGGCCAAGGCCGATTCGCCGCTGGTACAGCCTCTTTCTTCGCCGCGGTATCGTGAACGACAAGGAAGAGCACAACCGGCGTCAACGCTGGCCGGACGACGTGCTGCAAGCAGTGACAGTTTACGTTCAAGACCACCCTACTTTCTACATCGAAGAGTTGCGCGACCACATAATGCTGCTCTTCCCGGCACTGCCCAACGTGCTCACATCGACAATCTGCCGCGTCCTGAATTTCGACTTGAGTTTGAGTCGTAAAGTGCTATCAAAAGCGGCACGGGAAGCGGTGCCTGCTGAAATCGAGGTGTTTTACTCTAAGCTGCGGCCTATCTCTCGTTTGATGAACAGCTTGTATTTCTCGACAAAACGGCTAAAGATGGACGCCATGCTTACCGCCGATACGGTGGTTCCGGCGCAACACCAAGACCGTCGTGAAGTTGCCATTTCGCCGAGGGAAAAGACTGTCGATCATGGCGGCGCTGGATGTGAACGGCTTTTTTGCGTGGGATTGGACTGAGGGCACGTTTTCCAGAGGGCGCTTCCATGAAGCGTTTATCAAGCACGTCGTGCCGCACCTGAACCCGTGGCCGCTTCCGCGGTCGATCGTGATCATGGATAACGCGAAAATACATGCCTACCCTGAGTTGGAGGCGGCTGTGCATGCCTGTGGTGTCCGGCTGCTATTTCTCTCACACTACTGCCCGCAGCTCAACCCAATTGAGCCATGCTTCGGGCTCCTGAAACGATGGCTTCAAAAGCACGCGAACCTTGTTTTTCCGTTGTACCCGGAAATGGTTCTTGATGCGGCCATGAAACTGTGCACACGGTACGATGAAAATGGTTGTCACAGCACATTTCAGCACTGCGGGTATCTTGGAGCTTCATTAAGAGACGAAACATTTAACGCATTGAAGGAGCTGTAGAGAAGCTAGAGCACACTAAAAATCTATTACTCGTCTTCTTTTTCTTTGACGTGTGCTGTTCGGCGAGGTCGGCTCGCCGTCTTCGTCGCTATTCCCGTTTGCATCATCTTGCATGTGATCTACGTCCTGTTGCTCGGGGTTAGTAAATGCCTGGGGCGTAAACGACCCGAAAATGCCGGCGGCAAAGACGTTGTGGTCTGGCAGCCCAACTGCACAACGCTAGGTGGCGAGATCTACCTTCACTGGGATCCACTCACCCTTGAACATCATTCGAACCGTTGCAGTCTCTCGCTCCGCTTGCTTTGTGCGCTGTGCTTCAAGGAGTGCAACCCGCTCTCGCTGTCTGTCCAACTCCATCGCTTGGGCCGTCGTATTGTCCTCAGGAACTTCAAAGAGGGCGGAATCAGGCTTTCTCGCCTGTACAATGTCTAGATGGTGTGCTGTAATTGGGCCGAACGTAACCGCGTTTGTCGCCTCATGGGCCATGCGCTGCACTCGCGCCGCTGGATCCTTGCTGCGGTAGCACGATGAAACTGGGCTGGGGGCTGCGCCGTGCTTCGAACATACAGAAAATCCTTGAAGCGAAAAGCGCTGCCCACCAGTCTCTCACTGGGCTGCAGCAATCGCCAACGATGCTGAAGTGTTGCGCTGATGTTGTCCTCAGACAGCCGCACGTACTTGCATTGGCCATCATTGTTCGCCCGCTTGAGATATATATCGCTGTTGTCGTGCAGCTCAATGCGTTTCTTGGCTGTCTCTGGGCTTGCAGCCAGCTCTGCAAACTTCACCAAGCACTTCTCATGAAATACTGTGTAGCCTTCCTCTCTGTCAAACGTAATCTCTTTGCACCATCCTCCACGTGAATTACCGAGTGGTGTGGGGCTCCATGGATCTGGGCACTAGAGCTCTAAGTTGCTGAGTGTACACTGTAGCAAGACCTTGCGTTGGCTCAGCAACTTAAGGATTCGTCTTCGCGCTAGCGCAACCTATATATGCAGACCGCAGCACAGCCAACACAGCACCACAGTAGAACACAGCGCCACAGCAGAACGCACGCCTCTCAGCAACACAAAAGTCAACGCGAATGTTGTCAAGTGTCTTGCTTGTATTAGCGTTAGCCTAGAAAACGAATAGCGAGGCACAACAACATAGTTTGCAGTATAGTTAGCGTTAGAAAGCACAGCAACACGGAAGAGAGGCGCATGCCCTACCCAGATCAGCAGGTGTGTGTACAGTAGGGGTCCGATGCGCGTTGGAAGGCCGTCTCGACTTCGGCTACAGAGACGTAACTGGGTCTCTCTCCACATCGCCAGGTCTGGCAGACAAGCCACAGCCAATATGTTAGCAGGTTGCAGGTGTACGAGGAACGTATGGGCACCTCTTACCATCGGGGGAACGGGAGTGGGGTTGGAAGAGGGAGGAGGGGGAGGGGGCCTTGAAGGCGGCAGCAGTCTGATCGCTCAGCTCGCGAAGCTGCAGGGAGACGCCTTGCCTTGCTGTTCGTCGGGTTTGTTTGTGAGGTAAGAGGCGGTTGGATGAGGTCCACTTTAGCTGCGACAGGTGCGAGAGGGGGCAAAATCCTATAAGGAATAGACGCACTGAACCCTCCACTAACGACGATTTACATAAAAGCAGGGTCCGATATACGACTCCAAATCGGAGGGCAAAACTGCTGCAAACCACAATACTACTAGCGGAGCATCACGTTCGCGGTGATGATGTTGTTTTAGGCAAAACTATGTTACCACAGAGTTTTGAACGACGTCCCCACACGAGGAATTTGAATATAAAGCCGCTTGCAAATTCTAGCGCTTTATTTCCTCTTTCATGCTCCCCGATTTGCTTGGCTATTTTGCAAACAACATAAGTACCATTTTTACGTTGTTAACGGTAAACTGATACGTGTACTCTTGACCTGTGATTCGAATGCCGGCACACTTGTATTTTAGTAAAGTGTGATACATGTAGCAGAAGGCGTAACAAAAAGTGAATAGGGGGACTCGAACTTGCCAAATGAGCGAAAAAAGTAAGCATCAGCAAGTCCGAATTGTAAGCAAAAAATTTCGGTCAAAATAAGACGGGGGTTCACTTTTATTGTGCACATTTAAGTTCCCTCCTAGTGGGAATTGGGCCCGCCTCGGACACATAGCCGTGTCGGGAATTCGGAAGCGCATCGTGTACCTAGTGAAGTGAGGGATAGCACCTCCACGCGCACCAGCCTAGGCTGCTATGGGCGCGTGCAGCGTGCCACTTTCGCACCTTACCTATGTTGGAAAAGGTAGGGCGCCGCGGGGATTGAACTCACAACATACCTGTAGAAGATAGCTCGTTAGACCGTTACACCATACAGGCGCCCTGGTCGTCGTCTCTTCGGGCTGGGACTTGACACTGTCTGATTGCATATTCCAACAATTTAGGGGGAGGTACCTTCGAAGGTGGGCATCGACTCGCACGCCTTCCTACACAGCGAGGGTGCATACAGTCTCGCCGCGCGCCGGCGACCCTGAGGAGCCCTCGGCAAGCCGCCGATGGGGGAAGCAAAACAATGGAGGTGGCGAGGGATATGTATTTTTGTCACGAAAATGAGAGCTTACAATTTTATCAACCACCTCCGAAGGTGGCTGATAAAATTGTAAGCCATGAGCAGAAAATCCCGAGGGAAATAAGCATCAGCAGTACAAGATTGTGAGCACGTTTTTTTTCAAGTTCGAGTCCCCCTAATAACGGGTTAACGACATGACTTCGATGTTTCAATTTCGTGGTGTTCTCTGAAATTTATTTCAGAGCTAAGGGAGAATCCGGGTGGAGGTCCGATTTTGCCATTGATTGATGTCTGGTAATTTATATATCGGATTTGGTATGCATAAATAGAGGTACTATATAAAAAGTAGTTGATGAGGGTACAGTGTCACTTCCCATAATAAATACCCGAGAAACACCATAAATTACCTGAATGTTGCCTGTGTCGTCGCCCCCCTCCGCCTATGTACGATATTGATGTTGCGTGAAAGTGTTTTGAAGCCATCGCTGCACTATCCGGATAGCTAGAACGCTGGAAATATGGATGGCCGCTAGCCCAAGAACGTTATGTGGCGGCGATGCACAACCGGTCATTCCTGTTGCTCTTACGAGCCTAGACCTCCCCCCTCGTCCCCTGCATGGGGGAGCACCCGGTTTAACACGG
>JAIKVH010000301.1:0-16343 GCA_024679275.1 Phytophthora niederhauseri
GTTGACGCGCTTTCCACGCGATGAACACTAACGCGTTTCATTCCGCCATAAAACCAGTCCATGACACGAATGAACAGCTCGTAAAGCCGACAGATTCGTAAAGTATCCCGGAGGTTTCGCGACCTCTATAAGAGCTAAGCCGTTAATTGCAGTTGTATTGAGGTGAGATTGTCCAGGCAGGCGAGTTGATGTCTAGTAGCGATCGAACGAGTTCATCCCAAGGTGTTGACCACAGTCGCATTCAGTGGTTACACTTGCGCATACCAGACTGGTTCAGCCTACCAGAAATCCCGCACGCATTGATTCTCGTCCACATGCGAATGCAACCCACAGCAACGATCGCCCTCTAAATAGGCCACTTCGCGTGAAGCAGACGGAAGCTGCACAAAGCCAGTCATTCTGCAGTTCACCGTCAAGCGAGCAAGTCCACTACAGCATCTTCAACATCAGCCCAAGCTCAACGACAACACAATGGTCAAGGTCATCACGCAAAACGTGGTGTTCGGGCTCCTGCTGGGGACGGCTGCGGCGACGACATATCAAGTGGTCGACCTGTACGAGAAGAACGACTGCGGCGACAGCTCGTCGCCTTCCCGCGCCATTTTCACCCCATCGACGAACTGCGAGGCATCGTCGGAGTGCGCTGTCTACTCTGCCTTTAGCGAAATAGTCTACGGTACGACGTCGTGCACGGATAAGGCATCGTCGGAGTGCGCTGTCTACTCTGCCTTTAGCGAAATAGTCTACGGTACGACGTCGTGCACGGATAGCTTCACCACCCACGCAGATTACGTCCTTGCGGGCTCCTGCAAAGTGATCGAGCAGAAGAGATAGCTTCACCACCCACGCAGATTACGTCCTTGCGGGCTCCTGCAAAGTGATCGAGCAGAAGTTTTCCGACGATAGCTGTACCACGGAGAGCCAAGTACTTGCTTACACCGCTGATTCGGACTTATGCGTCGCCCAAGGTACCGACGAGGGGGTGAAGTGGTCCGTCACCGGGACCGGTGAGGTCGATCTCATCTGGTACGCTAGCCCCGACTGCAGTGGGAATCCCACGTCAGCTTCTCGAACGAAAGCCGCCGATGTCAGCTCTCACTCGTGCGCTGACCAACAAAAGTTCTACGTGGTTGGCGCGGAGATTCAGGATGATCGTCGCTACGTCACAACCACGTACTACTCCGACGCCTCCTGCTCGACCCCTTCGTGGATCAACTTCGATGTCGAGGCCCAAGGGATGACCTGCCCTGAAAGCACCTCGTGCGAAAAAAGCTTCAAACTTCGATGTCGAGGCCCAAGGGATGACCTGCCCTGAAAGCACCTCGTGCGAAAAAAGCTTCGATATTGATGGAGTCTATGAAAAGTCAGGCTGCGTGCAGGACTATGAGCAGTTCACTACGGACACCTTTGGCTCGAAGCCCTACGTACTCCAGTCCCTGTTCTACGACGCCGACTGCAATGTGGACTACCGGGTCAGAGCATACCATGCAGACGGCTCGGGCATTGCGTTTGGAAACGACGTCATCGGCACGTTTTCTCTCGACGAATACCGGTACTACAACCAATATACCGTGAATGGCACCTCGGCGTTGTATTTGTCCCTTGCACTCAGCCAGCTGGACGGACATTGCTTGGGCCAAGTGGCCTACGGCGCCTACAACGCCCCGACGACCGCGACACAAGTTCCGACGGACGCATCGACTGATACGCCAGAGCCAACCACCCCCGTGTCCGTTTCGACCGGAGACGCCAACAGCGCATTGACAACAACGGTTAGTGCGGCAACGGCGATGTGGTGCATGCTAGTTGCAGCCGCGGCGACAGCGTAAAACAACGGTTAGTGCGGCAACGGCGATGTGGTGCATGCTAGTTGCAGCCGCGGCGACAGCGTAAATTCGTCTTCTAAGGAGCGTTGGAATCTGGAACGAGCTCAAAGGACTGGAATGGAGTGCAACCCTCGATACGAAAACCTTGCATACGGTACTTCTATTTCCTGTCTCGAAAAATATACATGCACCCCCTACGAAGAGCGCGCCAAAGCTTCGATCGAAGGCAGCCCCGGGGCCGGGTAGGAACAGCAACATTGTGTGCCCACGATATCGACATCGACGTGTTTCATCTATCACTACAGAAATACATTTTCTACCAAGTCTTTTTGTTCGAATCCGGTTGTCACTTAACGTAGGACATGTACTTCGAGTAAAACGTAAAAATTCTCGCGAGGTGGCTAGTCACCTTGACATGCAATGCGTGCCGTTTCGCCTTGCTGCCAGAGACTCACATGAAAGAACTCGCGACGCCAAAGTTCAAGTATGGGAATATGTCGCCCTCGCGCTTGACCGTCAGCTTATCCCCTTCTCCAAAAGCGACGAGTGCAGCGACGCGAGTACAATGACGATCACCATGAAGGATGCCGACAGGATTGGTGCACAGCTTCTTCCCCTTCTTCATGAACTTGACGACGTCGTTAAACTCCCCTAGCGGAATGCCCACATCTACCCACACCAGATACGCATCTTCACGTCGAATTTGTATCGCTTTATCACCTTCAGCCATGATGACTTCGATAACTTCCACTTCTTTCCAGTACAGCCACGAACACTCGTCCTTGCGTTCGACCTCGAGTCGAATAGCGCGCCGCGTCCCCAGCGCAGCACGAAGCCCGTCAAGCTCGCTTTGTGGATCGCGAACGGCGACTTCCAAGGCGTAAATGCTCTAAAAAAGCGCGAATTCAACGCGAACCTGTACCAAAACGTCTGCTGGAAATACGGGATCTTCATCCCCAGCTCAACATGGACCACTCCATCAGCAAGCACCGTAAATTTGCGCATGACGTTGCCAGAGTCGTCCTTGCTGTCCAGGAGCTGCTGGAAGCACAGCATAACAAATCACACCGCTCGTTAATCATATTCTAAACCGCAAATTCAAATGCTGAAAAAGATTTGCATGCAACGAACCAAGGCATAACCTGCAGGCAAGCCCAGCAAAGCATTCGATGTTAACAACAACCAAACATAAGATCTTCCACTCGTACAGAACGTACCATTGCTTCCTTGACACCGAGTCCATGAGCCAGATGCTGAACCGCCCGTTCCTAAGCGCTAAGGCATAGCGTTAGGTCGGCGCTGGCGGCGGAGCGAACGTAGTACCGCCCTCCACCTCGATGTCAGTCGCTGGGTTCATGTCTTTTTCCTTTATTCGTGTCCGGAAAGAAGTCGGGTCTTTCAAGACAAATTGAGGGATGTGCGGAGTCGGATGCTGTAGTTGGCAGCTTATCAAATCTTTCGCCTACATAACGGTTTTACCTTAAGTCCGCGGTTGAAGTTCGGCAGACCGAGAGTTGAGCCCCTAGAGTGTTTGTGCAGTGTAGCTGTATTGCTGTGTATGTCAAAATTAAAAAAAAACAGCGTTCTCTTCGAACTGCTCAACCATGTGAAATATGCAAAGCAATTGCTGATGGACCTCGCTGAGTGTAGAGTTTCTCATTCATCAATGACATAACACCCGTCGTAACCTCGACACTGTTACGGCAATGTTAAAGACACCACCCGTGCGAGAAGTTATCACAGCCCCGTTCACTCTTCATCCAGGCTATCCTGGGGTTAACGTGGATGAAGATTGGTGCCTAAATGCGTCGAATTTCCCCTCGAAGTACCTCCAGCGCAATCGGATGTCCGCTCACCACTCAACAAACCAGCTCGATCTCCTTCTTGGCGTTGGCCAGGCAGGCCAGCTCCTCCTTGAGTTGGTTCCGCTCGGCGATCTTGTGCTCCGGGTCCTGCATCAAGCGCGCGAGCTTCTCGTCCGTCAAGCTGTTGAGCTCGTTCGTCATCTCCGCAACAAACTTGCGCAGCACCAAGTCGTTCAAGCGCATCGGGATCGCGTCCACGAAGCGGGGCACCGCCACGTCCAAGTACGCCTGCAACGCCACGTGCATCTCCAGCGCCTCGCGATCTGCAGTCGCGAGTGCAACGGCCTCAACAGCCTTCAAGACGTCCGTGAGCAGAACTTTCCCGTCAGTATCCACCGACGTCGCAGCTTTCACTTGCTCATGAAGAGCCTGCAAGCGCTGTTCGTCCAGCTGGGCAAAGAGACGCTCGTCTTGGGTGTACGGCCGCCCCTCGGCCTGCAAAAGGTTGTTCATCTCCTGCCTCGCAGACTCAACCACGCGGCCGAGCACATCCGCCGACGTGCTCTTGATGAACTGCACCACGCGCGAGGTAGCGTGGATCTCGCTGGCCACGTAGTCCGACACCAGCTTGGTTTGCTTCTGGTACGCGCGCAAAAGCTGCTCCGTCGGAGGGCCCCACTTGTCCACACACTGACGAAAGAGGTTGCAGAAGACTTGGTACGACGGGAAAATGGCAAGCTCGTCCCTCTGTTCTCGCGGATGAACTTCTTCAGCACCGCGCATTCGTCAAAGCGCCAACTCTCTTTATATTTCCACTGGTCCTCGAACTCCACGCAACAAACCATCGACCCATTGATCCCCTTCACCCGTCCACACTGCCACTGACCCTTGCTGATTTCAATTTGAACGGCATCCCCGATAGCGACTTGTTCTTGGGGCTTCTTAGCCTTAACACCAATGACATGGTCCTTTGTCTCGTTGATCGCCGCCTGCAGAGCTGCTTCCTCAACGCGCAGCACCGCGCGAAGTCGAGCGTTCATTTCTTGAGTTTTACCAGCATTTCCATCTCCATCTCCGCTGCGAGACGAGGGCGGAGCAGGTAGCAGCTCGTACTGCCCCGACATGGCTGCCTCCATCAAGCGCAAGTACTGGTCAGCCCACTTGCCAAACTGCTGGCGCTGCGCAACTGGAGACTCCAACGGCGTGCCCAAGCTCGACAATGTCTTTTGCGTCTCAGCCATCAATGCACTGATCTCCGTGATGACCTTCGGCAACGAGCGACGGATGTTGTCTTGCAAGATCGACACCAACCGCTCACTCAGCCTCGGAACCCCCCACAGATGCGTCGGCAACTTGCGCCAGTACTCGTGCTGTCCGAAGAACGACAACTCGTTCGCCACGCCCTTCTCGATGCTCGTGCCCTTGGTCAACTCGCGCTGGCTCCGACACTTGACTGCGTGGTAGCCCAGGTGCATGCGCTTCTTCTTGTTCAGCAGCAGCTCGTGCACCGCCAGCTCCGCGCCAGCGTCCACCAGATCCACCTTGGTCACCACGGCGATGGTCCTCGTCCCGTTCGGGTCCGCCTCCTGCGCCGCCTGCAAGATCTCCGTGTTGTGCATGTCCACGTTGGCCGGCACCACGGCGATGATCACGGTGTGCTCCTGCTGCATGTACCGGTCCACCATCTGCCGCACCCTCGGGATGATACTCTGGTTCTCGTGGTCGCCAACTGTGCGCACAAGTCCTGGGAGATCCGTGAGCGTGAGGTTCGGCAGGTCTGGCCCGCACATCTCGATCACGATCTGGTCGTCGCTGATGTACTGGCCTTCGTCACGGCAGGTCGGGCCCGCACATCTCGATCACGATCTGGTCGTCGCTGATGTACTGGCCTTCGTCCACCAGCTTCTGGGTGAGCTTGGTTATGGCGTCGGGGACGTCTTCCAGGCGTTGCAGGTCCGCCTTCCCTTCGCCATCATCGTTGCCATCGGAGCTTCCGGACTGGAAGCGAACGAGTCGGACGGTGCCTCGAAAAGCATCGGCGCGAGTGAGGACGAGTTGCGTGGGGCACCTCGTCGTGAGCTGGTCGGAGGACGGGAAGGAGACGCCCGACAGAGCCGACAGCAGCGAGGATTTCCCACTGGAGGTATCGCCCATGACGGCGATTTGAGGCAACTCAATGTACTGGCCCAGGCCGATGTCACGGAGCTTGTCGACGAGCTTTCGCTCCTCTTGAGCCTTGACGTTCGCGAACAAAGTGTTCTTGGTCTTGGCCATCTTGACTTGAAGCTGCCGGGAGAGGTGAATGTGCGCTCGACTGCGTAAGTTGACGAATGAAAGCCTACCCGTGATGCACACTCCATTAAATTGAAAAGAACACGAAATATCTACTCCATCTCTCAGCGTATGACGGATGGATGTCCATCAAAAGTGTAGTCAGCCTGCACCCCTATCACTCCATTACCACTCGACCGACAGCGACAGGATCTTGAACACGTACAGATACAATAGCAGTCGTCTACACGCTCCAACCCCTCTGGAGCCGCAGGCACCACAGTGTAAAGTTACATTTTGTACACCGGTGATGTGTGACGAATCCATACGACAAACTCGCCTCGACACTCAATTTTGATTCAAGCCTCCACACTGAGAATAAGAAGCGTATTTTTGCAATTGTAACTCCTACTACGTAGTACTACGTAGATATCTGGCAGTGAATGGAGTCGAGTCTTTTGCCTTTCATCCGGCACCGGTGCTACTACGAAAGCAAACGCCCCACGGGGGCATCGAGATTTACAGTTTTTTTCGAGGATACAGAGATTTGACTTTTGCCGTTCAACGTGCGGCTGAAATTGCGGCTAAGATCGCGTGAAACCTGTAAAGATTTCGTCGCGGCGACTCGCAATGGACACCTGCGGCCCCTAGGAAGATCGCGCCAAGCCAATAAAGATTTCTGCGATGACCCCGGCTCGTGTTGCATTCCTGAATTGGCCAAGAAGTAAGCAAGCGAGCAAGAAGGTGAATTCGACTGAAGATGAAGATCGCTCAAGTGGTCGCGTTTGCCGCAATGATGATGACTCTGACGGCAGCACTGACGATCGCCACGCCTCGCCGTCTTCGCGCGGGTGCTTTGGCGGAGGAGGACGCCCCTCGCCCACCACCTAAAGGCGGTCGCCTCCTTCAGGCTGATAGTTTGACGGAGGAGGCAGTGCCACGCACGCCATACCCAGACTTCCTAGCGGACGAGCAAGCGGTCCCCCGTACACCGTACCCGGACTTCCTCGCGGACGAAGAACAAGTTCCTCGAACTCCATACCCGGACTTCTTAGCCGACGAGCAAGAGGTGCCCCGTACACCGTACCCGGACTTCCTAGCGGACGAAACGAAGAAGAAGTGCCACGTACTCCGTACCCGGACTTCCTCGCGAACGAGCAGCAAGTGCCCCGTACACCATATCCGGGTTTTCTTGCGAATGAGGAAGCGGTGCCCCGTACGCCGTACCCGGCCCTTCTGCAGTTGACGGAGGAATCCGTCCCGGGTCGTCTCCTTCGGACGGACAATGTAGCGAAGAAGGCGGTCAAGCAGCAGCGAGAGGGACAAGGAGCGAGGATTCTTGCCTCGGACGGGATTGAGGAGACGGCTGATGAGAGCTGGAACGTGTTGCTCGGAGACAAGAAGCGGAGGCTCGAAGCTGATGCCAGACGCAGGCAGTAAGTCACTCGATGTCTGTCGGCCAGATTGACACTCTTCGATAGTGCTTTTCACTGCAGTCTCCATATGAACCTTGAAGTCGATGTAGGATCATCGACACGTCTCGTTAATCCACATCAATGCATTGCATCCCTTCATGCACTCTCGACATGTACCGAAACCCATTACTCCCAGTTCACCTAAATGTAAGGATGACTGTGTGCGCACGACAGCCGGATTTCCTGGTACGGTAGCGTAAAGTACTCGCCCCCATGCAGCAGTTCGTGAATAAAGACCGACGCAAAGCAGTGCAGCGTAAACTGGGCCTCATTCGCAACCCACTCAATGAAAAAATCCTCTGCAAGTACATTTTTCTCCGTAGTACGCTCCATCCATGGCGCACTGGATCCTCACCAAGACGTTCTTCCTTCACCCAGTCTCGCAGGACTCAGCACGTAGGTCTCGACCCCATTCGCTCACTTTCACTTGTGCCACGTCAAGCAGCAACCACCGCAACCTCACCTCACACATCAAAATGAACACAAGCCTGGCTCTGACAGTGCTGAGCTGCATCGCGCTCGCTCTGGCGCCGGTCAACGCGGAGATGGACGGCGCTCACCAACTCCGCACTGGGGACGACACCAACGCTGGCCGCGAGTTGAAGCTGTTCGACGACAACATCAAGAGGATCCCGAGGCAGTACCCACCTCCGGGCAAGTAGGCCGGCAGCGCCCGCTGACCCTGATCAGTCGGGTAGGAGGAGAGATCAGGACGAGCACCCTAACGCATTGTAATGTACAACCAGCTCGAAGCCCACCTGGCTGTGCTTCCATCCTGCACTTAATGAGCTCATACACCACAAAGACTCAACGCCTTCCACCGCCCTGAACCTTACCGCTTTAACCCATCCATTCGATTGTGTACCTATCACCAACTTCAACGTAGAATGTAGCCATCGCATCCCGCTGCACTGAACACGATTGTGTACCTATCACCAACTTCAACGTAGAATGTAGCCATCGCATCCCGCTGCACTGAACTGCGCTTCATTCATTTCGAAAGTCGAGACGCGCCGCTCAAGTGCTCGGACAGCAAAACGCCCACCACCCGCACCTCGCAATGCGCTCGAGCTTCCTGCTGACAGTGGCGACCGTCCTCTGCGTGCTCTTGGGCGCTCAGGCGGACGAAGGGCGACTTCAGATCGGCCAGATCAAGCCGACGACGCGTCGCGCCGAGGAGGCCGAAGACAAGTTCGTGACCGCCAGCCTGCCCAAGATCGCCGGGCACGAGCCAGCAGGCAACTGATCGACGGACGCAATGGGAGGGATAACCAGTGCATGCAACGTTTGACGAAGGAGCTCGTAAATGTCAATAAGGGAAAAAAAACTTTGAGTTCGCTCCTTACTCTTTCTTCCATGCAGGCCCTCCCCTCGATGAGGCCAGCAACTGGGATTACCGTTATACCCAAGATCGCCGGGCACGAGCCAGCAGACAACTGATCGACGGACGCAATGGAGGGATAACCAGTGCATGCAACGTTTGACGAAGGAGCTCGTAAATGTCAATAAGGAAAAAAAAACTTTGAGTTCATCTCCTTACTCTTTCTTCCATGCAGGCCCTCCCCTCGATGAGGCCAGCAACTGGGATTACCGTTGCCGATTCACTTCGAATCGAGCCGAGTCCGAGCGAACAGCAAATAAAACTTCCCAGAGATGAAGACGGCCCTGGTTGTGGCGCTTGTGAGCATTGCGCTCGCTTTGTCGTCGGTCCACGCCGAGAGGGACTCGCAGCGCCGACTCGCTAGAACGGTGTCCCCGCTGGACGCGTTCCTGGCAGCGATGAGAAAGATCAAGCAGCACGAAAACAGTCGCCACCTTCGCAGCAATGACGAAGGAAAATAGACTGTTGACATGAGGCGAGGAAGACAAGAAGAAGAAGAAGATGGTACCAACCTGGCGAGTAGTAAGAGCAGTAGGAGGAGGACTATGACTACGATTAATCCCAATATCCCCTACACTACTGCGTAGTATACACGTTAGAGACCAGACCGACTATCCTTGTCGATGCCAGTCATGCACGCTATCTGCCAAAGGCTTCTGTTGCTCGTGGTATGTCTTGCCGGCCGCTGCGATGGGTCCACCGCCGTAGCAAAGCCCATCCGCACGATACAACACAAGTGCCTGCTCAGGCGTGACACCACGCTGAGGACGGTCGAACTCAACCTGTAAGTAGCTTCTCTCTTCGCGCTCCTTACCTGCAGCATCGTCATCACTTGCTAGTGGCTCCGGCTGCCAGTCGTGGAGCTTGCTCGCACCTGCGCGAGCCTCGCGGTTTGACACGAGCGAGAGTGTGCACTCGTCCAGGTCTTGACGGTAGCGTACACGATAGAAGCAGCGCATCCTTCCGGTCTCACGGAGCTCTTGGGGCAGATCGCCCGCTATCCAGTTGAACTGCGCAGCAGAAGCGTAGAGCGCGTCTGAGAACAGAGCTGGGCTTCGCGTGCCCTCGGCGACGATCACCGAGTGGTCGGACTTGCGCTTGCCCACAACGAACCACTTGGCGCTCATGCCTTGAAGCCGAGCGCCTTGGCCCACCGTGTACGCCGTGAACCCGTGGTGCCTGTGCATCTTCTCGCCGTCCACCGAGTAAAAGTACCCGTCCTGACGCTGAATGTACTGGTGGATGAAGTCCGCGAAGTTCCGCTTGCCAATGAAGCAGATGCCCACCGAGTCCTTCTTGGCCGCAGTGCACAGACCCTCGCTCGCTGCAATGCGCCGCACCTCCGTCTTGCACATGTCGCCCAGCGGGAACAGCACGTTCGCGAACGCTCGTCCGTCCACGCTCGACAGAAAATAGCTCTGGTCTTTTGTCTCATCCTTCGCCGCGCAGAGGTTCGGGGGTCCTCCTGCTTTGGCAGGTCGCAACGCAGCATAGTGACCGGTCGCCACGTAGTCCGCACCGATCTTCTTGGCGTATTCCGTGAACGCCTTGAACTTGATCTCACGGTTGCAGAGGATGTCTGGGTTGGGCGTCAAACCTTCCTCGTACCCCTCCAGGCACGGCGCGAACACCTGGTTCCAGTAAGACTGCACCAAGTTGACCATTTGCGCCTCGATGCCGAGCTGCTCGCAGACCTTCTGCACGTCCAGGTACTCTGCGTCCACGGGGCACGCGGACTCGCCTTCCTCGTCGCTGGGGTCCCAGTTCTTCATGTAGACGCCCGTGACTCGATATCCCTGGCGCTTGAGCAGCAACGCGGCCACGGACGAGTCCACGCCGCCGGACATGCCCACGACCACGTGCTTCGTGCTGTTGTCGGTGCTTGCAGCTGCATCAGAAGCCCCAGCGATGGAGGTTAAGGGTCTTGAGAGTGCAGTGAAGCCTCTAGAGGTTGTGTAAAGGTCCTGGGAGCGTCGTCGCAGCGCTGAGGCCGCGGCGCTCGACCATGTGCGGCGCAGCATTGTCGACGAATGACTCGCGGCGAGTTGACAAGCAGAGTGCACACCAGCTGTACACAATGTAGGATGTCTGTAGGTTGTGTCGTAGATTCTAAGAAACCAGGTGCGATCACCGAAATTGTAGCCATGTTGAATGTTACCATGGGTGGAGCGCAATGAGGAACCAGGTGCGATCACCGAAATTGTAGCCATGTTGAATGTTACCATGGGTGGAGCGCAATGAGGCGAGACCCGAGAGCTGAGAAGTGGTGGGCGGAGTAGTCTTCCGCCACACGAGCATCGACGTCGTCTTTTTGCCAGTGGTCGGCAGGCAGGAGGCGCGACTTGTAGCGGCGTAGTTGTTCTTGTACGTATTCGCGGTTCATGGGCGTGTCCGGGATGAAGCCCGTGTAGATGACCTCGCGTGGGATGGTGCCGATGTGCTTGTAGCTGTTGGCGTGAGGGATGCGCCAGTCGAAAAAGATGACGCTGCCGGCTGTGCAGCCAATGTGCTGGTACCGGTCGATCACCGCGCGGTCTTCCTGCATCCGTAGAGGCGAGAAATCTCCAAGACAGACCTGCGGACGACGCAACGGAGCTGTCAACGGCGCTGCAGCTGCAGCCTCTGGCTGGTTCTTAGCCGCGTACTCCGCGAACTCCTTGTGGAAGCCTGGCACCGCTTCAAACCCGCCCGTGTTGCGCTCCGTGTTGTCGGTCAGCACTGTGATGCACTGAATTGGTCGCCACCGCGGCGTGTCCTTGCCCGAGTCGAACATATTGGTCGGACAGCAGTCCCAGTGCGGCGTCAGACCGCGGCGTGTCCTTGCCCGAGTCGAACATATTGGTCGGACAGCAGTCCCAGTGCGGCGTCAGGGAGCGCTGCATCGGCCGTGACTTCTTCGCTGCAAACTTCTTGGAGATCGCATCGGGCACACGATAGCACACGCGGTTGATGTACATGTACCCGCGCTTGCCGTCAAAGTCCCCGAACGGGTGCTGGAAGCCCGGGTGGTTGTGCGCGTACGTGGCCTCCCACAGATCCGTCATGGCTGCAAAAACCCTCTCGTGCTCCGCCACCTTCAGCCTCCACGACGGATAGAACAGGTCCAGGATGCCGCCAGCGCCTCCCGTACTCGACAGCTTCTTGAGGTTGTCACCCGTCTCCTCCAGGTTGTCATGGTCCTACAATACCTCAGACGCCAATAAATAAATCTCCATTGCAATTGCAAGTATCAAATGCAATTCCAGCGGCAACGCACCACTCCGTACTTGGCCAGCTCGCCGTGCAGGCCTCGACGCGCCTCCGCCACCTCCTCGGGTGTCAGCACATTGGGCACCACCAGCACGCCGCGGTCCATGAACTCCTGGATCTGCTCGTCCGTCAGCAGGCGCTGGATCAGCGTCGGAGCGGCGTCATCGCCCGAGATGCCCTGCTCCATCGGCGGCGCCATGTCCTCTTGCGCCGTCATTGCTGCCGGTTCCTAGACTGCCGACCAATAAGACTGCGGGCAGATCTCCAGGATCTGATTCTGTAGGTTCAGAAACTTCATGCTGCTCGAAAATTTCGGGCTCACTTGGGTTTTCTATGGCGCGCGGTACGCCATAGTGAGCCCCAGTGGCCGAAAATTTCGGGCTCACTTGGGTTTTCTATGGCGCGCGGTACGCCATAGTGAGCCCCAGTGGCCGGCGCCTCCCCCTGGCATAAAGCCAAAGACCATGCTGCGCAATGTGCTCATCATGGCGTCTAGCGGCATCGTGCTCTTCTCCAAGGAGTACGCGAACGCCGTCGCACAGGTACCCGTCTCCGCCATCGTCTCGGCGCTCTATGCATGCAACTCGTGCGCTTTAATTCGCTGTGGTTGCTGAGTTATAACCCGAAATGTGCGTCCATGTGTGCTGCTGTCGGCGCCTCAGCCGCGCTTGGTGGGCTCCCTGATCACTGCGATGCTCGAGTTCTCCAACAAGGCGAGCGGGGCGCCCGTGTCGTACATCCAGATGTCCTCCGGTGCGTTGATTCGCTGTGGTCGAGGAGTTGTGGAGCTGGGAAGGTGGTTGTGGGGGACGTTATTGACGCAGTGATGCTTGTGTTCCGAATTCTTCCAGTGGCCGTGACGGTGGTGACCAATGACAAACACAAGGTTTTCTGCGCCATGTTCCACGACACGACGGACGGCGCGAGCTTCTCGGCGTTCGTGACACAAGGTTTTCTGCGCCATGTTCCACGACACGACGGACGGCGCGAGCTTCTCGGCGTTCGTGGCGCAGGAGTTGCTGGCGGCTTTCATCGCGCAGCACGGAGACGAGCTGGGCAATATGGGCCACAACTTGCGGGACTTCCACCGCTTCCAGTACCGAATCCTCAGCGTTATACGCGAGTCGGTCAAGCCCATTGTCAGGAAATGTGAGTGGCGTTTGGGCTGGAGGCAGTTGAATTATTGGGACCGAGAACTAAACGCTTGACTGGGTGTTTGCTGTCCGAGCAGTGCAAAAGCAGCGCGGGATTCTCAAGGCGATGCTGGTGGTGGACGGCGCTGTAACATGCGCAACAGGAGACGTAGACCCGATCGGAGTGCTGGCGAATTTGCAGGCGCTGGTGAACAGCTCGGTCGATATGAGTACGTAGTGTGAGGATTGAGAGGTGTGATATCGAGCCCTCTCTTACGCGAATGGCTGTTCGTGTTGCTGCAGTGTCTTTCTCGGGCGACGGGGTGAGCTCCATGACGATCCAGAGCGGGCGCAACTCTTGCATACAAGTGAGCGTCGTAGAAGGCAACGATGCGTTAGTGGTAGTCTACAAGAAGGGCGCGCAGGCCTCCAAGAACACGGCGGCAATAGAGGAGTGCGTTCGAGCACTACGCCACGGTACGTACTGTCTCGTGACTTGCCTGCTTGGCGCCGTGCTTGACTCTCTTGCCCTTGATGTCTGTAGTGTGCGTCTTGGCGCGGACATTGCAGCAGAACTCGCGATGATGAAGTCCGTCTTGCAGCTTCCGCGTCCCATTTAGTATTACAGTGTTCCCTCTCTTCCCTTCCTCATCTCCAGTCTTGCAGCTTCCGCGTCCCATTTAGTATTACAGTGTTCCCTCTCTTCCCTTCCTCATCTCCACAGTTACAGCTTCCTACTTTTTTAAGCCCCGAGTGGCTCCCCATGTACATTTTCCCCTTCACTTCTCTCACCATGATCAATTCTGTTGCGTGCGTGTATCGTATCTCCCTGCCGCTTCCTCTCAGCAGGAAGAAGTTGAGCGAGCGGCGTCTCCAGCCGTCACGCGGCGCTCACCGACCGAGCGTTTTGACTGTTTCCTCTTCCTCGTCCGTCGTTGAAGGGACTCCGACTTAAACTCATCGCGCGACGCGACGGAGAGCCACAAGATCGTCGTCAAGTGGCACGCATCTTTCGTTTGCTGTCGGCACACTCGACCGCACCGGAATACACAGGCGCGGCTCAAGCAGACTCCGAGACCGCTCGACTGGGACTCGAAGGTCGGCGCCTCGTTGTCAGTTGCCACATAGATCCAATACAGTACGCAGTGAAGGCAAGCGCTCATACACACACAGAGAGCCAAGCAAGGCGCAGCATACATATCGGCGCTGTTCGTCCTATCGGCTGATGTTTGTGCCACCGCTTATGCGCAGTTCGTACTTAGTCGGATATGTCCCTGTCTCTGGCACCCACGCGTGAAATCAGCCAATCAGCGCCCACTTCAACATCGGCTCTGAGCTGTTTGTGAAACGAAATATCCGATTTTCCGTCTGATTTATTTACACAGTGCAGCATACATACACTTGCATTTCCATCTATATATCAACTAACGCCTGGTATGTGATATCTCGTCACATACTATAGGTAGCGTTAAGAAACCGTTAAACGACCACGCTTCATCATCATCCGCGCGAACGCAACACCACACGCAACGTTAAGAAACCGTTAAACGACCACGCTTCATCATCATCCGCGCGAACGCAACACCACACGCATTGAGCATTGAGCATTGAGCATTTTGCCAGCTGAGCCGCGCGTCTCGGTCCGGCTGCCGCTCGCTCGCTCGCTTGTCCTTCCGCCCAGCGCCAGCGGACCTCCTTCGCTCCACCCACTCCAGCAAATGCTGCGCCTGACCGCTCGACGCGTGGCCGCTCTGCGCGCGTGCAACGCTCTGCAGCCAGCGCGCTGGAGCAGCTCGTCTATCCCGTCCAGCCAGCACGTGCTGCACGGCGTCTACAAGCAGCGCGCGGACGGCGGCGACGTCACGTACGACCCGGTGCAGGTGCGCGCCGTGCACCACCTGGACGCGCTGTACGACGAGCTCGTGAGCTACGGAGGCCCCAAGCCGCGGCCGGCGGCCAGCGCGAGCTCCGGCTCGTGGTGGCAGAAGCTCACGGGCAAGGAGGACAAGCCCCAGCAGCAGCCGGCGGTGGCCGACGCGCCCAAGGGCCTGTACCTCTACGGCGGCGTGGGCTGCGGCAAGACGTTCGTGATGGACATGTTCTTCGACAACGTGCCCGTGGAGCGCAAGCTGCGCGTGCACTTCCACGAGTTCATGCTGGACATCCACAAGCAGATGCACGAGCTGCGGCGCCAGGGCTTCCACGAGGACCCGATCCCGCACATCGCCGACAAGCTGCTGGAGGACAGCTGGCTGCTGTGCTTCGACGAGTTCCAGGTCACGGACGTGGCGGACGCGCTCATCCTGCGGAGGCTCTTCTCGGCGCTGCTGGCGAGAGGCTTCGTGATGGTCGCCACGTCCAACAGAGCGCCCTGCGATCTGTACAAGAACGGACTGCAGAGAGAGCTCTTCGTGCCGTTTATCGACCTGCTGGGACAGCGGTGTAATGTGGTGTCGCTCGAGGACTCGACAACGGACTACCGCGTGCTGAAGGGCGCTGTCCACGCTGACAATGTGTACGAGTACCCGATCACCCCGGACACGCGTGCGGCCTTCGACTATGAGTTTATGAAGTACTGTCAAGGCGAGGAGACGGTGGAGACGTACGTGACGACGCAAGGACGCCAGGTGCACGTACCAGAGGCTGCCGTGGAGGCCGGCGCCTGCCGCTTTTCGTTCCGCGACTTGTGCGATAAACCGCTGGGCGCAGCGGACTACCTGGCTATTGCCGAAGCCTTCTCCGTTGTGTTCGTGAGCGACATTCCCATGCTCAACGCCGAACGACTCAATCAGATGCGGCGATTCATCACGTTCGTCGACTGCATGTACGACAAGGGAGTGCGGGTAAGTTTTTCTTGGATTTGATTTACAGTTTCCTGGATTTGTTTTGGAGAGCTGACAGTTACTGTGATATGCGACCGCTAGTTACACTGCCTGGCACCGGAAAGCCCCGAGCGACTGTATCAAGTCGATGTTGGCATGAAGTCGCATGTTGACGAGGTCTTTGCGTTCGACCGCACAGTTTCTCGCTTGATGGAGGTTCGTACTAAACTGCGCTCTCGACGTATTATAATTGTGTAAATCCTAACAGTCACTTGTGGATGGTTGTCCAGATGGGAAGTGAAGCTTACCTGGAGGCGCACAGCGAGCGTCAGGATGAGCTGCGTGGTCAATCTCGAACCCACTTGTTCCTATCGCCAACCT
>JAIKVH010000302.1:0-16336 GCA_024679275.1 Phytophthora niederhauseri
GCTAACTGCCCAGCGCGAAAAGATGGAGGCAATGACGCGGCCGACTCCCTGTAACACCACTCGATCAGTTGTGCAACCTCGGCCACAACGTCCACAGCGCCACGGTAGCAACTAAGCAAGGAAAGTACCTGATGGCATCCAAATACCAAAACATGATGGAAAGGAAGTCTGCCTGAAGTTCCTGTCGAAGCGCGGCTGCCCATCTAGCGACCCGAATGTGTGCGACTACGCCAGCAGAGTGCACTTCTTTCCGGCAGCGCTGTCGGAGAAGCTCAAAGGGTACATTCGGAACAGATTCGGCGGCATCAATAGCAAGTACACCTCTGCATGAAGACGTCCGGGAAGCGATGGTCCCTGCGACCTTGGACAGATTAGTGTGGACCATCACGTATTAGATGCCTCAATAGACTCGGCTTCTCAGTACGTACCTCAAGTTATCGTGTCAGAGGCAGGTCATCCCGCTGTCCCCACCGAGACCTGCGAAAACGATGCGGAACTGGCTCATATCAGCTCACAATCGGCCTTCAACGCCACGCTGGCCCAGATAACCCAGTTCGAGCCCCAGCAGCGTGTTCTCTCCCGGTCTCAGAAAAGTCATCCACGCAACTCGCGTGTCATGACTCAGTTCGAGTCCCCCGTGCACCCAACAAAACCGGCCTCATGCTTCAGGTAGCAGCAGATCGCTCGGCATGGCTCAGATCGAGCCACTGAAGTCTCAATTGGTCGATCAATGTCAGGCAACGCGGCTTGGTTTTGCAGCCACGGCTCAGCTCGAGCAATCAACCCGACATCCTGCTCGAACCAGTGGCGCTGGCAAAGATCCTAGAATAAATGGTGGTTACCGGACCGGCGGTGGGGAGCTACCCATACTTAGCAAGCTCCATCCGCGCAAAATCACATCCAGCAAACCATCGGCGCAGCTACGGGTCGGTCAGGTACCAGCAGCTCGCGCGCCTGCTGATCCCATCGCTACGCCAGCACTACATCCTGACTTATGGCTACACGCAACAGAGCTACCTCGTCAAACGGTGAACCCCCTCACGGTCCCATTACAAGAACCAAAGTCGATGGCAAGTCACGTTCACCGGAAACTGAGTGAGCGTGCAACAGCACGCGCAGCTAGTCAAGCCCACGCACTTAGCTCAATATGCACGCGGCTCGGCGTAGCTCCCCCACGAGATGTCCCTCTCCGTCAGAGCAACGGCCACTGGCAACTTAACACGGAATTGCAGCGTGTTACTACGGCGATGGCATGTGAACACAAGATGCGTCTTCAAGACATTGTTGAACTGGTACGAGGCCAGGAGCGAGGCGACTTTCGCCCGAACAAAACGATGTATCCATCTCGGTTCACTCAACTGCTAGACGGCTACCGACACAAGGACCTTTTGGTGCAGATAGCCCGCACTGGTATTCAACCAACCTGGAATCAGCACGAACCCACTCGAACGAAGCCGATCAAAAACCACCGATCGGCATCTCGATACCTCAATGCTGTTATCAGGGCCATTCGCAAAGGCCAAGATGCGGGGCAGTACCTCGTGCTTGATGCTAAAGTGCTTCAGCATGCTTCGGCACTGGGAAAATATCCAAATCGGCCCCCTCGGCGCAGTCCCGAAAAAGGATTGTGCCCCTGAAGACGAGGTGACCTCTCATTCCCTCGCGGTCACTCGACAAACGATGCGTCAAGAACAGAAGACTGCCCTGAGGTCGAATACAAACACGTGGCTGCGATCGCGAAACGAATTGAGGCGTGTTACGCTCGATACAGTATTTTGCCTGACTAAGGAAGTCCTGATTTGCATACAATTTCCAAGTATATAAGATAATGCGACCTGATTGGCTGATCTTGCGGTAGAAAACAAAAACCCAGTCGAATGTAGTTTTACAGGTTATTAGTTTATATAGCTTCCTTAGTGAGGCAAAATACTGTACAAGGGAGCCGCCATAAAGATCATGAAGGGTGACGTGAAAGGAGCGTTTCGCCACCTAATGCTGGCAAGCGGTCATGTTCGCTGGATGGCGGCCACAATCCCTGAACTTGGTGTACTGATCGTGGATATGTCCGCTCCATTCGGGTGGACAAGTTCGCCCGCTTTCTATGGTGCATTTGGTGGAGCTATCACGTGGTTAGTCAGTCGCGACGAGAGCCCCGCCTCCATGGACAAAAACTCTCACGACCATGACACATTTTTTGCCTACGAATGGGTCGATGATCATGTCCTCGTCGAACCAGATACCGACAATCGGCTATCTCTAGCAAATGAAACGCTACGACTGGCGATGCTAGCGATTCTCGGTCCCGGAGCAATCAACGAAGAAAAATTTAGCTCGTGGAAATCAAACCTTCAAGTGTTGGGCCTGGAGTTTGACACCGCTGTACGCACAGTGTCAATGCCTCGCGAGAAAATCGCAAAAGCTCTTGATCGTATTCAATCATTGGCAACTCAGCAGCACGTCGCTCGAACCCAGCTGCAGCAGCTCTTAGGAAGTCTACGCCATGTGTGCTCATGTCTCCGAGCCGCAAAACCCTTCTACCAACGACTACATGCCGCGAGTATTCGAGCGCCACGCTATGGGAGGATAGCAGTTGAGGACTCAATGATCTCTGATCTGCGATGGTTCACCAAGATCCTCACCCATGGCCGGCTTCGACAGCTACCCCTAGCAATGTTTGCGGACCAGCAACCAATCGACGTCCATCTCTACATGGACGCCAGCAACAGTGGCCTGGCCGTCCTCAATCCCTCCAGTCAGCAGTATATCCAAGTACGATTTGGCGAAGAAGAACAAGCAAGCATTCACGCGGCAACAGGCTCGGATGGATTTAACATCAATGTCCGCGAGCAGCTATGTGTGGCATTAGCAGCATGGATATTTGGACCTCAGTGGGCGTCAACCGCAGCCAAACCCATGATCTTTGTCAGAGCATGGTCCGATAATACTTCGGCGGTGGCATGGACAAACCGACTATCGAGTTCCAATCCACTGGCGCAAGAGATTAATCGAGCGATCGGACTAGCGATCAGACTGGCGGAGGCGATATTCGGTTTTCGTATTTCGTGTGGACATCTTCCTGGGGCGACACAATGGCCGATGCCGGAGCTCGAGCGTGGACACCACGATTTAGTGAAACCTGGTCTAACCTATCGTCTGCGTGGTCTCAGGTTCCAGTGCCTTCGACCCTACGCAAGCTCTACACGGACTTCTCACTCAATTACAATCCTACTCATTGGCCGCACAGTCCCGACCAAAGTACGCCGCCACGTGGAAAAGATGGTCAGCGTGGTGCTCAACTAACGGATACAGCAAGTGGCTTCCCGCCGACGTGCAGCAACACTCCTACCAGCTTGCGTTGTTCGCCGTCCACTACTGGTCGAATTCATCAGGAAAACCCCTCTCAGCGAATACCGTGTTGTCCGCGATCAGCCATGTCTCTTGGTATCATATCCGTAACCTCGGATATTCGGGCGGGCTGCACGCAGGACACAACATGGCCGTGCGTGGAATGCAGAGGTTGTCACCACCTCCACGACAACAGCAACCAGTCACAATGGCTATCTTACGCGAAATCCGGAGAAGATGCAACTTTCAGTCAGCCCACGACCGCGTGCTCTGGGGGGCTGCGGTCGTGGGCTTCTTCTTTCTACTAAGGCGCTCGGAGTATCTCGCGGATGGTGCGAAAGTAAAACCATACATTATCCGAGTCAACGACGTGGACTTCATCTCCGCGAAAGGGGCCCCAGCTCGCTCAATCGACAAGGTAGCTGCAGTTTCGATCAAGTTCCGCGGCAGCTAGACGGACCAAGTCGGAGCCGGGGCTACGAGGACACTGCACAGATCGGGCTCTGCATGGCTGTGCCCAGTGCTAGCAGCATGGGAGCTAACACAGAGTGCTCGCGTCTTTGGCTGCAACGAAGCTCTCTGTGCTACCGGCACTGGCAAGGTCCTTGCCGCGAACTGTCTGGCCGAAGCAATCAAGTGCGCCGCTGCCGCTGCTGGAGCCGACCGTTCAACATTCGGGACACACTCCATGAGGAGCGGAGGAGCGACGGCACTCTTCGCGGCTGGTGTCGACAGGCTCACAATCAAATTATTTGGAAGATGGTCATCCGACGCATTCGAGCGATACACCAGAATGAACGAGACAACAACACGATCTTTGGCGGAACAGATGGAGAGAGGGGCCCGATCACGTGTCAGCCCAGCTACACTGGTTGGGGCTTCGTCCAGCTCCAATACGGAGCTCGGCTAGCTAACACGTATCCGAACATGATTTGACTGCGCCCCCATCGCCGCATTATCTCTGAAACAGAAAACCGGATGCACCTACAGCAAAATCCATACCGACACTACAGGTCACGACAAAATCGGCCCGAAAGTCAACCAAGCCAACCTCACCACCATCGGAGGCCCTCGCTTGGAGGAGGGAATGCCACGATATTGTCGACTACATGCACATAGAGCACGAAAATGGGTAACGATCTGCCAAGTTTGTGGAGATCAAGCTGCAGTAAGCTGTGTGACCCGCGTGCGACGCAGTCATCTGGATGAAGGTAAAGATGTAGGAAGCGATGTGCATGAAGTTAGATGTTAAAGTTACAGGCACCAAGGACTAGACTTGTTTAGGAGGAATAGGACGAAGGTGCTAAACACAATCTCAGTTTCGATTTTAGCGTACTCAACACAGCATCTCGGCTCCCGATGCCCGCCGTACTTCCTCTCTAGTGCTATCATATCACTTTACTATTATTTAAATATTGTGACAGCAAACGTGTCGATGCTCTCGTCCCAGCGGCCTTCAATTGGTAAGCCGGAACAACCATCTCCAGATACCCCCAAAGAGCGGTTGATTTCTAGCCTGTTTTCGCCAATTTCAGTATTTTATCAATTTGTGTCATTTTCCCGAACGCAGTAATATACTCTTCACTCGGACTCTGCTGTTGTTCTGGCTGGAAAATCTCGAGACTTTCCTGAGTACGGACTCCAGAGCGTTTGGGTCCACGTGAGCTGGCGCCGCCAACAGTCCTCGAGCCTCCCGAACTTCCTTGAATACACTTCTCGTATTGCACTCCGTTGGCACAGGGGTCGGAAAAATAATATCAATACAATAGTTATGACATTTTTAGCACGGAATAATTTGTTAAGGCAAAGCGCCAATTTAGGAGAGAGTGCTCAGTTTAAGAGAGACCTTTTTAGCCACTAACAACGCAGTATTCTATATTCAAATCGCTATGATTGGTTGATAACATTTTATGAGCGGAGACGCAAGTAAACATATGGTATCTGCATACAAACTTCAAGCTTAAATCTCTCTTAAACTGGCGCCCCCTGCAATCCGAGATGGCTTTTTAACTTGCATGGTTTTCGGTTTCCTTTGCAACGGTTTTGATCAGTTGTAGCTCCACAAATAGCTGAAGGTGTCCTCTTTCTGCTGGTATCAAAACCATGGTTATACGCAAAAAAATGACGCTGGGATAACAAAGCAAATTCGGCACTCGGAGATCTCTCTTAAATTGGCCCCTTGCCTTATTGCTTACGGATGCTCCCGTACAATGGAAAATTGTCCCAATACAATATTGGCGCACGTACAAAAACTACTTATTACGAAATCCCGTATATATTTATTGCCAATAATTGTGAAAATACTGTATTATTGGCTGACCCTGTATTGCAATGATTATTACTGCGACTCCAAAACCAAAATACAATATGATATTTTATTTTCCGACCTCAGCTCCACGCAGAGGCGATGCTTCGTGGCGACCCAGACGTCTCCCTCATAGAAGTGGAGTCGGTTCTTGAGGTAGACGCACCAAGGCGCGAGGAAAACCCACCCCAAGAGGGTCGGCTATCTTCCTGTACTTTGGACCATCGTTTCGATTTGTACTTGTATAGAAATAAATCTGTCGTGAATTTTGTCAAAACCCGTATTTCTGACATGTAAAATTAGTTTCTATGTGTACGAATAGGTGTAGAAACGCCGGCTTTCGCAAAAGCAAAATGGCGGCAGCCATGGACCTCCGCTGGGGCTTCCTCGCGCCTTGGTGCGTCCACCTCAAGGGACGAAGACATGCGTTACGAGCACGACGCGGTCCGAGTATGGCACGTTTACCTACGCGCACCGAGCCGTTTTCACGAAAGTGCGGGAAGCTCTCGCCTTGTTGGCGGCAGTGGCGCACGTGGACGCACACGCTCTGGGTTTCATACTGGGGACCTACTGCGGAGTCGGCCACGATGGCCTCGAGCTATTGCGGTTAGAATCCCCATTTGGGGTCGTGGTCGGCATAAACTACGGGAAACATCCTGGCGATGACCTCGTTTCGCTCTGCGGGCCCGAACAGCATGAGCACGAGAGCGGCGAGTACGTTGCGGCGTTGGAGAAAATTGCACTGCAAGATAAAAGTCTGAGATCGGGGGAGGCTGTGATGGAAATTGAGATTCCAGTTCGAGTCGAGTTTTCCGCCGGAGAGGAGGGGGGTCGCATTGATGAATTTCTAGATGTCGTGGCTGCGGAGAAGATTATCAAATAAAAGTGGAGCAGTTTTTGCACTAGATCTCCTGGCGACCTGGGAGTTGGGTGTAGGAAGCTTCGCTGTAACTTTGTGCTGGAGCCGATGGTAGCAGATATTATTGATGCTACGGTTGACTCTAAAATCATCGAGTTCGTGGGGCAGGCTGTGGAGGGAAACGTGTGGTTTTCTCGGCTTCTGTTGCTTCTACAATTCAGTCCGGAAGTTGAGCCAGGTCGGTCGGATGTGAGGACTCTGCTCGGGAAGCTACTGAGGTGTGTGTTTGACTCGACACGTCGGTCGCTTGACGTCGCAAATGGTCACTACCACTTGAGATTAGATAATGGAGACTTTCGCCAGTTTCGGAAGCTGTTCGTGGCGTGTGATTATGGCGATCGCGAATCTTCAACAGTTGAAGCGTTGTGTTCAGCGATTGTGCTGACACAAACAACACACAATTTAGCTCTGGAGCTGGACTTTCAGCCGGATGATGAAGCTGGGGGTCGTTTTTGGTGGCGATGGTTGGCCTACGCGCTTTTCTCACGTCGAGCTCGCTCCTTTTCATCGATAACGCATCTCAAATTGGATTTCGTCGGTCGCTTGAGCGTGGATGATGCGGAGCTATTTACTGCGATACTGTTGTCGAATCACCCCGAAGAAGAGCTATTTGGCAGCCGTCGTGGTCGGATCGAGGAGCGTGACGCGACACTAAGAGCAAGAGCACCAATGCAATGGAAATTTGACGAAGCAGGCCAACCACTTTGGAACTATGAGCCTCTGATATCTGTGTCTCCCATCAGATACGTACGTACGTTTAGCGACGATGGAGTGAGCAAGTGGGTGGACGTACTTGTTCCTGGCTACGGTCGCTGCCAAGTCAAGCGAAGTGACTTGACTTTTGATTATGATAGTTCTGCTTTGAGTACTGCTGCTTTGGGAGTTGGAATTACGTCACTTTCGATTGGATTCACTTCCGACGCTGGACTAGCAGATGGTCTACCCCAGTTTATGGCAGCTATCGGTATCTCGTTGACTTCCTTGTCGCTCCATGGCCACAGGGATCTGCTTGGAGAGGATTTGTTTCTTCGATACTGCCCAAATCTCCTCGAACTATCCATGCATGGGGACGTGGTGGAGGCCCATTTTGATTTCCGTGAGTATCGTAAGAACCACAGTGAACTTCCCTCTATCATCTGCAATTGGCATGACGTTGTACCACTGTCTGGTGCCCTGATGAACATGGCTACTCCGTTGGCAAAGTGTCTGCAGCGATTGCGTGTCCGTTTGAGGTACCCTAACGCTATGCCTCGTGGCTACGTTCCTGCGAATTATGAGTTGGACCTGGATGCTCTTTTGTCGATGCTGGAGGTCAACAGTTTTCTGGAATGTTTGGAGGTGATCGTCCCGACAGGATATCGGCCTTACGTCAGTAAATTTGAGCAGTACGACGAGAGACTGATCAATCGAGCGGTAAAGCTCCCACTAGAGAAAAAGCTGGCGTTCCTCAGCGTGGTTGATTGCAGCGAATTCATGAAGCCAACCAAGGAAAGGAAATGTGCTGTACCGACTTTAAACTCCGCGTTGCACAAGCTGGACCCCTTCGCTCTATCGGCCATCTTTGGTTTCGCCGCCGCCCCAGTGCTCAGACGAGTAGTGTTTTGCTAAATTCAAATTCGCTGAAATTCGCAGCTCGAAGCACCGAGTTAGGTGGCCTTAGAAAAGTTTGATGCATACATCCTGCAATATAGCTGGTGCAATTGACTATTTGTGAAAGTAGTACTGACAGTAGTACAGTATTTGAGCTTTTCGGAGATAGGATTTGTCAAATCTACTTAAGTAATGACCACGGACATGGCATTAGTGGCGGAAGCGTTTCCTTCCGTTCCATTACAAGTATTAATGACGCGTAGCAGCAATACAACGAGCTCGGTTTGATACAGGTAGGTCCCACGGCAATGGTTCTGATAGTAGCTTCTGCTGTCGTCCACGCTTTGTTCATGTAGGTGACGTACGCAATAGCGTCGACGGATGTACGGATGTACAGTGAAGGCCTAAATACTTCAGTAGAAGTAGAAGTAGAAAACACCGAGTTATAAAGTTTTCCGTAGAAGCGGGCTACTTCCAAACCGGAGCCGAACTGTATCTGCAACTAAGTACAAGCCGAGCAAACTTATGTTGCCCTGTACAGCCCGTTTTGTCGCAAATATTCCTCGCTGCCACTCTACATGTACAAGCCCATGGAGAAGTCATTGGATTTTGCATGTTTTCGAGGTGTTGGAAACACCAGTAGGTTTTATCTAAGTTTTTTTTCTGAGCTTTAAGTAAATCGGAGTACTGGAAGTCCTAAAGGAACAGCACTTTAGGGCACCCAAAACCCCACTGCTTCACGCTAAAATCTTGCGGCAGTTAAGCCTCGCGCACTGAACAGCATCTAACGTGTCGGAGAATCGGGGGGACGGCAAATCCAAATATTTTCGTTAAAACGAGGTGATCCAGATTGCGCAATGCCGAGTTAGAAACCGGTACATCGAACTTCCGCCCCTTAGTAGGTCTCAGAGATCTACAGTGCTCCAGCACGCTCAGAAACGCGAGCTTCGTCCCCAATGGAAGTTCCAGCGCCCTATCGATCGGCTTCTTGTCGTACTGAGCAAACTTACTGATGTACTCCCGATGTGTTGTTGGGACGATCACCTCCAAATACTCCAGAGAATTGTTCACCTTTAGCATCTCCAAAAGAGCATTCAGGTCCGATTCATAATTGGCAGGGTCGTATCCGTGAGGGATAGCGTTAGGGTGCGCCAAACGGATACGCAATCGATGCAGACACCTCGAGAATGGGCTAACTATGTCCATCAGGGCTCTGCACAGTGGTACAACATCATGCCAATTGCAGATGATAGAGGAAAGTTCACTGTGATTCTTACGATACTCGCGAAAATCAAACTGGGCCTCCACCACATATCCACGGATGGATAAATCGAGCAGATTTGGACAGTATCCAAGCCACAAATCGTCTCCAAGCAGATCCCTGTGCCCATGGAGCGACAAAGATGTCAATGCGCTACCAATGACAGCCATAAACTGGGGTAGACCATCTGCTAGTCCAGCGTCGGAAGTGAATCCAATCGAAAGTGACGTAATTCCAACTCCCACACCAGCAGAACTATCGCAATCAAAAGTCAAGTCACTTCGCTTGACTTGGCAGCGACCGTAGCCAGGAACTAGTACGTTCACCCACTTGCTCAGTCCGTCATCGCTGAACGTTCGAACATATTTGATAGGAGACACAGATGTGAGAGGACGATAGTTCCAAAGTGGTTGGCCTGCTTCGTCAAATTTCCATTGCATTGGTGCTCTTGCTCTTAGAATAGTTCCAAAGTGGTTGGCCTGCTTCGTCAAATTTCCATTGCATTGGTGCTCTTGCTCTTAGTGTCGCGTCACGCTCCTCGATCCGACCACGACGGCTGCCAAATAGCTCTTCTTCGGGGTGATTCGACAACAGTATCGCAGTAAATAGCTCCGCATCATCCACGCTCAAGCGACCGACGAAATCCAATTTGAGATGCGTTATCGATGAAAAGGAGCGAGCTCGACGTGAGAAAAGCGCGTAGGCCAACCATCGCCACCAAAAACGACCCCCAGCTTCATCATCCGGCTGAAAGTCCAGCTCCAGAGCTAAATTGTGTGTTGTTTGTGTCAGCACAATCGCAGAACACAACGCTTCAACTGTTGAAGGTTCCGGCTCGCCACTATCATACGCCACTTTCAGTTTCCGAAACTGGCGAAAGTTTCCATCATCTAATCTGAAGTGGTAGGGGCCATTTGCGACTTCGAGCGATCGACGCGTCGAGTCAAACGCACATCGCAGTAGCCTCCCCAACAGAGCCCTCGCACTCCACCGACCTTGTTCAACTTCCAGGTCGAATTGTAAGAACAGCTCGAGCCGAGAAAACCACACGTTTCCCTCCACAATCTGTTAAGGTCGAATTGTAAGAACAGCTCGAGCCGAGAAAACCACACGTTTCCCTCCACAATCTGTTCCACTGTCTTCACCAGCTCAGGCTCAATCGGTGCATCGGAGATATCCGCAACCATCGGCTCCAGCACAAACTTACAGCGTAATTCACCAGATCTAACGGTCTGGAGGTCCTCAGGGTTTCTGTCGTTAAAATTTCTCCACATCTCCTTCATAGTCTTCTCTGCAGCCACCATCTCTGGGAGCTCATCCAAGTGAACACCCCCGCCTCCGGAAGAAAAGTCGACGCGCACTGGAATTTCTACTTCGACCCCTGGTTCGCCCGGTTTCAGACTTTCATCCAGCTCCGCAATCCGCTGCAACGCCGCGATATACTCGTCGCTTGGATTCTCGTGTTGCCCCGGCCCACAAAGCCGAATGAGGTCGTCCCGAGGAACATTTCCGTGGTTGATTGGGTTCCTCCCGATCTCGAATCGAAAGGGGGTTTCTAACTGGAAGCCCGTCTCTAGACTCTCGGTAGCTACTTGACAGTAGTTGCTCAGTACGAAGCCCAGGGCGCTGGCGTTGACGTGGGCCACTGCCGCCAGCAACGCGAGAGCCTCCCGAGCTTTCGTGAATGTCGCCACAGGCTCGTCGATATCCGAGTCATCTCCCCACGGTAGCGTCACGCACAGGCGACGCCTGGTGTCAGTCCAGGCATCCCATTTGTCGTGGTACCGCAGCCGGCCCTTAAGGTGGGCGCACCAAGGCGCGAGGAAACCCCATTGTACGTCCATGGGGGGATAGCGCGGCACTTGCCGTTTCTATTCCATATAGAAATAGGAATCAGAAACGGTGCATACCTTCCTGCAACATTTTACATGTGTTCTCAAGGTTGCACCAACGAATATCACATTCTTGCAACATCCATATATGTATTCTCAATGTTGCACCAGCGGATGCCACCTTCTTGTAACATCCTACACCTACCGAATAACCTCAGTGATTAATACCCATTTTATATAACATACACTCCAATCTGGCTAATCAAAACCCTTGTTGGATAAAACGTTATAAGGAGATCCGAACGATACTGTAGTTCAAGTCAACACGTCAGTCACTATCGGAATCGCGCCCCTCAAGCATCCCCGCCCCCCAAGTGATCCCTTAGTTTCCTCCACCATGGCGCCCAAGCTGCTGGCGTTCCTATCGACGCTGCTGTTGTGCTTTGTGGCCTCCACCACCTCCACCTTCGCGCAGGACGCCCCCGCCGCCGCCGCCCCTGTCCCCATCAAGGCGCACGCCAGCCACATCCTCGTGGACACGGAGGCCGAGGCCGACGCCCTGAACGCGCAGCTGGGCGAGGCCTCCAACCTCTTCCTCAAGTTCGCGCAGCTCGCCAAGGAGCACAGCAAGTGCCCGTCCAGCCGCAAGGGCGGCGACCTCGGCACCTTCGGCCGCGGCCAGATGGTGCCGGCCTTCGACAAGGTGGCGTTCGAGGGCGAGATCGGCGTCGTGCACAAGGTGCAGACCCAGTTCGGCTGGCACCTCGTGCTCATCTCGCGCCGCCTGGACGGCACCGAGGAGCCGGACCAGTTCCGCGGCCTCAAGGAGACGCTCATGAAGGTCATGCCCTTCCTGGGGCCCATCATCCTCATCGGCATCATGGCTCTGGGTGCCAGAGGCAGCAAGGGCGGCCCGCGCGCGCACGCCTTCCACATCCTCGTCAAGTCGGAGGCCGAGGCCGACAAGCTGTTCAAGGAGATCGACGCCGCCGAGGACAAGAAGGCCAAGCTCTCGGAGCTGGCGGCCAAGCACAGCACGTGTCCGTCGGGCAAGAAGGGCGGAGACCTCGGCATGTTCGGCCGCGGAGAGATGGTGCCCCAGTTCGACAAGGTCGTGTTCGAGGAGGAGGTGGGCAAGCTCACCAAGGTGCAGACCCAGTTCGGCTGGACGTGCTGCTCTGCGTCGAGCGTCTCGGTGACAAGAAGTCCAAGTAAGCTGCACGCACGTGCGATGGCGGTGGTGAAGATGCTTGCTGGAGATGGATTCGGTGCACGGAGTGATGTGCACTTTCAAGTGCATGTAGTGTCGGCTTTGGTGTTCTCTCACCCAACATCTCGTTGAAAAATATCAAGTTACTTCGCAAAACTCGAATGTGTTTTATTGACCGACCTACATGTACCACACGCAGTGTGGCAAAGAGTATTTACTCTGTGCTAAAATGCAGAATACCTTTTGCGTGCAAAGGAAATGAAAAATGAATCGAATCGAATCAAAAGTGACGACGTAACACCGCCGAAAATGAATTGACTGAGGGGCCGTTGGTAACAGGTGAAGGCGATTGCCATGTGAGGTCGATGCTGTTTCTTATGAGACGGCGAAAGGTAAATGCATCCGGGAGGGAACTTCGAGGTAAGTGGCTAGCCGATAACTCGTTCTGGGGCTTTGCTTCGATTTGTGCCTAGCTACTGTTTGCTGTGGCTGTGTAGGTACACGTAGTTCAACAAGTTGCTCGGAGTAAGCGCAGCGCCACTATACCAGCGGCATCGCCTCAGAAAAGTAGTTCAACAAGTTGCTCGGAGTAAGCGCAGCGCCACTATACCAGCGGCATCGCCTCAGAAATGTTGCTGCCCTCGGCACATATCAAAAACCATAGGGTTGACATCGCACTCCCGAGTGTGCCCTATTTTCTGTCAACAGGCCAACGCAGTATCAGCAAGTTGAAGGTGCGAACAGTTGAGCGCGGTAATATCCTCCCCATAAGCAACAACGGGACTGAGTGGGCCTGGTACACGTAGTCCCCGTAGAAAAGATACCCCGAGAGTAGCAGAGCTTCTACGGTCGTGCAGCGTGCGCCCTTATAGGTGACACAGGTAATATCGTCGCAGTCTTTGAAAAGTGTAGTGAAGGGACCTCCGATGCAGTTCTTTTCAAACGATGTGAGTTGCTGCGCTTGATATGAAGTGGGTGGGGCCACTCGTATCACAGCGGTCTTCGTTTTGTTGAAGAAGTCAAAGCAACTACTTCCACTTCGGCTGTGAAAACACTTTAGTCCGAGTGCAAATACTTGCGTCAAACACCCTATCGAAGCCCCAGCAATGGCCACGACAAATACCAAGTTGACGGTGAACACGTAGCACGAGTCCTTGAGACCGCAGTACTTAGCGCCCATCGGGGACGACTTGCGTAGAAGAGTACCGTTGTACGCCCCAATGAATGCCAACGACGATAGCCGTGCTGAAAAGAGCGCGACTGCTACGGATACGGTGATGATCTGCACGACAACTTCCCACAAAAGACGGAAATGTAGATCCAAGAGCTGCTCACCGGTGCGGGCCTTGACGAGGTTGACGAACGAGTAAGTAAACGCGAAAAAGCTCAGCGAGAGGTTGACCACAGACGCCGACGACAGCGTCCCCGTAGATAGACCGAGATAATACTTGTCGGAGTTGTAGACGAGGTGGTATGTGATCTGTGCGATGTAGATGATCTGCATGCGGCCGTTTTGGCATCGATAAGCCCATATCTGAACAAGAAGCACCGAGCGGTGGTGCGACGTCACTTGATATAAACTGACGATCCCCATGACGAGGATCTGGGCAACCACAACAACCGGTAGCATACTCAGATCAACGTTGTCTGCAAAACGACTCTGAAATGAGCTAATAATCTGGATCAGGTGGGTCGAATCGGACGGATCCACGTCGTTCGTGTACTCATTCATTGTGTTGTAGAGATTGTGGACGCACACATCACCAGTGGAACGCAGCGAAATGTCGACTGGAGCCTGTAGCATAAGCCCGTACATAATCCAATGTGCCGATAGTTCGCATGAGTCCTCGATATACACGCCGGTCGTATTCACAACGCGCACACGGCAGCCTCCAGAAAAGCCTTCGTGAAGCGACTGGCTGACTCGTGTTAGGCCATAAATTGTTGGTATCGTTTCCAAGAAGAAGTAGAAATGCTGCTCGTGAAGTCGTACGGAAAGATTTTGAGAACCTCAGGCAGAACAGCTACGAGGTCGGTGCCATTGGTATCGCGTGCTAGCCTCTCACCTGCAAGATCTTCGAGGGGGATGTCCGGACGGCAGTCTGGGAGGCGCGGGAATGTATGAATTGAGGCGCCCGACATCGTGGTGTAGTAAAGAGAATTCTCTGTCACCTGGAAGAGGAAGGGCCGCAACAGCACCCCGATGTTCCACTTCGAAGCGCAAACTCCCCCTTTCTCGATGGCAGCTTGAAGCTCGCGCCTCATAAGTGGCGATACCGACAGACCAAGTATGTCGATGACTTCCAGAACCTTGTCCACGTCGTCGGAAAGCACGATATTTGGCGTAGCCCAGTCGTTCGTACCAGTCGAGCATACCGCGCCGCCAGCTTCGAGTCGATCAGCAAGTGCGAGTACCTCAGGACTGAGAGAGCTAAAATCCCTGGCAGCTACCGCTGCAGCTGTAGTGACCTCCAAGGTTTCGTACAGAGGCTTATTCATAATGGCATCTCGGCCAACGCGCTTAACTTCATCAGCACTTTGTGGCAGGAACAGGCACAGCCGTTGCAACCGCCATGCAGCACTGGATCCAGTTGGTTATAGGCGAAATAGTTGTTCTTGGCGTCGAGGAAGAAACTCGCAGAGGTGCCATACCCAGTCGTGACACACAGAACCAGTAGCACTAGCGGGGCGATCATGCATCGACCGCTCACAGCGAGTGTCGCCCCCAAACGAGCCGGCCGAAAGTTGTCGCTCCAACCCTGAGCAGTTTGTTGGCGGTGTTTTTCGTCGTAGTAGTGGGAAGCCCAGCTCCCCGTTTCACGCAGTGTTTTTCGGCGGGCTTCTTGTCTGTTGGACAGGAACCTTGAAAGACGCCTTAGCGAGGAAAGATACGTACTCGCGTCGTCTTGGTCAGTTTTACTGATCTCAATGGGTGATCCGACTTGAGGTGACATCGGAGTTGCTGAATACTTGGCAAGTTCTTCGTTCGTGGTCGTTTTGAGAATGAAAGGATGGAAACGGAGTTGCTGAATACTTGGCAAGTTCTTCGTTCGTGGTCGTTTTGAGAATGAAAGGATGGAAGGAACTGAAGAGACTTAGCAAGATGAGATAATCGACTCGGTTCTGATGAACTCCGGTGAGTTTCAAATGCTCTTATCTCGTTGAGTTTATTTTGATGAACCGGGGCAGCCATATAAATAGTAAATTCATTGACCTCTCATGTTTGCCATTTATTCGTATTCCATTTGTGCATCTAATATCAATGAACAACTTTCTAAAACCCGGATACTGCCAATCCATGGCTGGCTTTGTCAGCTCCTTCATTAGCCCGACCTGACCGTGCTCATGTATTTTCATCGTGATGAACACACTACAGCAAAAATCAAGGACCACCACCTTTTCTTATTATAGCTTTCGTCACTCAGAGTGACCTCATATGAGGTACCTGCTCATCATTTGAGTCAGAATTTGTCGCGCAACTTCGTTGCCGTATTTTTAGAGTGAAGTCGTGCAAGATATGGGGTGCCACTTAATATTGAGGAAACTTTTCTTAATTCTGCGTAAGGCCTCTCCAAGCCTAACTCCTGCGTAAAATCCTAACGTCTGCGTAAGTCTTGACCAGCTGTGACCACGTTTCTGCAACGGCTGATCTTTGAGGAATATTGGAATGAAATGTTTGATGCAATTTGGTAACGCAAACACTTTCTAGCGCTGTAATCATTACAGTACGGTTCGTGAAGCAGCGCCGGAAGGATTTCTTCGTGTCGACAGAGCGAAACCAGTCCGGTTTGGTTGCTCAAGTGAGACTGGTTGCACCGTTCCGATGGCATCACTACTTCACACAGCATATAGCTAATAGTTACCATATTCAAGA
>JAIKVH010000303.1:0-16324 GCA_024679275.1 Phytophthora niederhauseri
GGACCGCAATCGTGGACGGCTGACACACGGAGCGCGTTCACGCCTACGGGTGTTCACCGTACGCAGGCATCTACACCAGTCTACCCATACGCCTTGCCACGACCACGCGCGCGCCTCTTGCTTGACCAGAGCTTCTCGTGCGAGCTCAACAGCCTCGTGTTATCAAACCTGACCAGCAAGCAGGTGGGGAGCGGTGTGCACGGGGTCATGTGTGGCACAGTGGGGATTGGACTTAGGTTTGTGTGCGAGTCGCTGACTGTGGAGCTCATCGGCATCTAATTTGCATTTGCAGGTGTAGGTAGCTTACAGGCACCAGTCACCATTGCTTCCATGACGCGTCAACGCTCCCAAGACCAATGACGTGTGCTCATAAGGCAACGCGCTCTGGCGGGTTTCAAGTAAGTGGATCGTGTGGATGCGTGAGCAGGTCTTACATGTAGCTGAGTTGCTGGCCGTGTTGACGTTAAATGGTTAGGATGACGTGCCCAAGTTTCGCGCGGATGAAGGAGAGCGGTGAGAGCATGCGTAGCTGCAGCTCAGGATGCACATGCGGCTCCAACCGGAGGCGCGATTGTGCAGCAGTATAAGTTTGGTGAGCTCGAGAAATTCGTGGAGGAGCGGGTCAAGCAACACCGACGCAGCCTTTGTGGGTTGGCGAAGTAGCAGTAGAATAGACCCAGTTCGTATGGGCGTAATAATGCACTCGTAGAGCTCCCAGTTTTGATGAAGACAGCATCGCTTGAAATGCTCGCTATCCTCTCAGGCAAAGGCTTGACACTAAACAAAATGCTTGTTGTTGCTGAAACTTTAATTTGGGGTGGTCAATTGACCTCGCTGTGATTGGCTACTGCGCATTTTGCTCAAGCCCTGAAAAATAAAAAATCATCTTGTTGCTGCGCAATTGACTACCACTAATGTATACAAATAAGGCCTTCTTTATTGAGGCACATTACTGTACTTCAATCATCATGGTTGCACCTTGTATTAGTGGCTCCACTGCTCGGCGAGCAGCACTTGCACATGTTTCCAACCGCCATAATTTCTAACCTAATGATCGTTGGACGGCCACCTGCAACCACATTCATGTTGTCATCGAGCAACCGGCAAATCACGAGCAAACAAGTAAGTACCACGGCTTCAGGTAGAAGGCATATCGAAAATGCATGGCGGGACAGACAATCCACGCATACCTATACCGGTACTTGCATTGACTCCGTGGACTCGTACTCTTCACCTTGGATAAGGTCGCACAATGCTAGTAAACAGAATGAGACCGACTACTTAGAAAACCTCAAGTTTCATAGCTTCTTCGGGCCGCAGGCACGACTTTGTTATAATAATAAATAAGGATTCCACAGCCAACACAACCTTATATTATAATAATAAATAAGGATTCCACAGCCAACACAACTAGTGCTTATATATATGAAAACATATTGTAATGTACAGACAATATTATTGGGCATTTATACTGGGAGCACCCGAAGAATGAGGGAGTGGACAGCTCCCAAAGGATTAACTGGACGCGTAAGCGTAACCTGGTGCAACCTTCGTGCTACACGAGCCAGAAGGATGTCGACCGAGCAGGTTCAACGGCAACTTTCAGAAAGACAGACGGAAATGCACGTCAACAGACCCATGCACCAGCTTCAGAAAGTGAACTGCGGCACGCGCGATATTCAGCGTTGGCCCGCGTGCCACAGTTCTCCCTTGTGAACGCAATCAGCACCATTACCAGCACCAGCCGTGGGGTTTATTCCACAGGTGTTCCCAGCCAAGTCGAAGACGATCTAGTTTTTTTAGGGTTTTGCCAGATGATGGCACTATTTGATAAATCTAGACAAATGATGTTGGCATTTGCCAAATGATGACACTATCTAATAATTGATGGCACTTGATGGCACTCTATCTAGTTCGGTGTCCATTAGCACAGAAAATGAGTATTTATTTTGAAGTAGCTACTTTTTGATTGCCGACTAGCCACTTCTGAAACTGATTAACCAAATAGCAACTTATTGATTACCAGCTAGCTACTTGGTGTCGCACTTAAATGAGAACGATAGCACAAACGCCCGCCGCAGGCGGGTCCTGCCGACTACCGAGCGAAGCGAGGTGCAGTGTTGCCGAAAGTAGTTTGATCGATCAAACGGATCAGACGAAGAACCGTTTTTTTTTTTCGTTTTTTGTGTTGTTTCATCGTTTCTTCGACCCCAATCTACCGAAAAAGGGTCGCATAAATACGCACAAATACACCTGTCGTAAATGTTAGTCAAAACACATATCATATTTAACGAGAGAAAGAAGTAGATGTGTGTTAAAACGACCATTTTTCAGATTTCATCGTTTCTTGGTTTCTTGATCAAACAACGAAGAGCCTCAGAAACGCGTTTGAACAAAAAAACATGAAACAACGCTAGGCCCGGTTATGAAAGAAACGGGCCAGCCCGTTCGTTCGACATCACCTCAGAGGTGCTGCCCCTCCGGGGGAGGTAGAGGGGGGTCTAGGGTTTTGTGCCCCAAGGGTTTAGGGATCAGGGTGTAGTTATAATGCCAAGGCGACCTCATGTTCAAGCTAGAACGCTTCCTGTGGGGAAAAACTAACGAGCACACTTTTTTGTTGTGCTCGCCAAGAGAAGGTTCAATTTTGACAGCTGGGCATTACGTTCAGTGTTGATGCTGCAACCTAGTACTAGATTACAACAATGGCGTCTACTACATTGCAATCTCCTACGCTGCAGTCTACCAGCTACCACATTGCATGCTGCTAGCCCATCGCAGTATACATGTTGCTGTCGGCTGAGATGCTCGATTATTATCAAATTCACTTCGCCTGATCTACTGTAGATGTCGCCTTACGTCAAGTTGAAAGGTTTGTTCTCCATCAAAGTTTTGGATACTCAACTGCTCAGGTTAGCCCACTATTATTCAAGTTGGAGGAGTCTTCGCACATCGCGTCAAGGAACGATGATATCGCAATTTTCTACTCGTCGCCGCGGTTGTCATGATCTCCTGGGCTGGACTGATGCGAGCAGCAGATGCGCGAAGGGAGACTCCATGACGCTGTGGCGACGTCAGAAGAAGGTGTCACCATATTGTCGGGTACTGACCAAGAGCTCGAAGGGCAAGGTTCCTACAAGACGGGGCAATCCTTTGCTTAACGGCACCGACCCGAGGAGAGGAGGATGCGGTGGTGTTCCTGCTACGGGCAATGGCAGGACTCTCAGCGGTGATAACGTGTTCGCGCTAGACGCACTTGAACCTCACAACTCTGCCGAACAAGGTAAAAATTCTTGCCCTTGCGCTGAATTGCCAAATATGTCTCTAACAAGAATATGGTGGCCACAATTATGCAGGCCTCCCTGAAAAACAATTGCGGGTTGACACTGCGGAAGTGGGAACTGTGTATGCCATTGTGGACTGAATGGTTATAGCTGGTAATTATTGGTATCGGGTTAAGTGGCGTGATGAAGCTGATGGATACCGTTGGCCTGATTCGTGGTTGTCAGGGGTTCGCCTACGAGAAGATGAACTCGGCGATGCTTGTGACATCGTAGACAACTAGAAAACGAGTTCTATGAATTCGTTCTACGAGTACTGCCGCTGTTACGGACAGGCTTCCAAAATCGGTGCTTCACCCTAGGGGGCGTGTGCTGTTAATGCTATTGCGGTTGCGGTGAATCATGTCGGCAACACTGGTTGGAATGCGCTGGAGTTCTTCGCGGCTTTTGATGCTGACTGCAAGTTGCGGGGTAGGCCGGTATCAGTGAAGGGTTTAATCACAGGCGAAGTTCGCCGGTTTCTTAAGTTCGGGAATGGGCTTTGTGTGGGCAAGGCACTACCGATTAGCCTCAGCGATTTCGACAAGAACGTTCTGGGTGGAGTCAATGGTAAGCAGGCGCCGTCGATTTTTTGTCGCATCAGTTGTCGGATGGAGTGTACGTCTGCTCTGCGTTCACCTCGCTGCGTCGCACACATTGTCGTGACGGTTCTACAAGGAATGAAAACGATTTTTGACGAAGACAACGCTGGGGTGGCTGCTGAGGACTACGATTGCTCGTGGATTTTGGGTATTATGTTCTTGCGGCGAATTAAGATTTACACAAATTAACAGGCGCTGTTGCTATCGATATCCGTCCGTTTTCAAAAAAAACACGATGACTTTCTTTTCCCGATTGACCGTGATTCGCTTTGTGGCTTCGTGACTTTCTCGGCTTATTTCGGATGACAGCAGGCTCTTCAATGCGGACAATTGCATGATTGGGGAGATCGCGGCGAATCCACCAATGTAGATAATTTTCGGATGGCTTGAGCTTGAGGGTGCCGTTTGATTCGATGATGCGAATAAGTTCGTGTACGCATGGCCTGCCATGGGTACGTCGGAACGAGCCGGAACAGAGTGTGCGCTCACGTCGCTGATTAATGATTGTCACGGCCTCTTTCCAGATCTTGTCGGTCGCGTTTAAAGCCCAAATCGTCACGATGCGACCCACTGCAGTGTATCGGTTGACTTGAAGTCGGTATGGAGCGATGGTTGCGTTTCGCTCGCTCAAAAGACTCAACGCACGAACTGATGAAATCCACAACAGAAGTAACTTCCTGAAGACGGAGTAAAGACCGCCCCGTGAAGTCTGGAGCCAGCGCTTGCACCTGGCGTGTGTACCTTCGACGGCCGATGTAACCTGGTAGCCGAAGTGGCGATACTTTTTCGTCCAGCACCGAACGATCATCTCCTTATACTTCCACCAGTGCAGGTCCAAGTAGTTGGCGACCTCAGGACTCTTCGACACCAGCGTTTTACGATGGTCTTCGAATTCCGCCTCCGTTTCAGAATTCACTGCGTCGTAGTATGAGGCCATGAAGGAGTCTGTTTGCCAGGTGTTTTCAAATCTATCTTGGCCTGGTGCAACTTGATCGACCTCAATCTGTCCGAGAACCTCACGAGTCTTACTTAGAACGTTCCTGTTCATGTGCCATTCGCACAGAAGGGTGGGGACGGTAGGAAGAACGCGTTTGAGTGCGTTCATGCATGCTTGACATCGGTCCGTCACGATGACACTAGGGAGAGGGATCCCATTGATCTCCAGGTACTCGCGAAATCTGGAAAGAGTCCGCTCAAAATCTTCCTCGACTTCACCAGGGAGCCAGCATTGCGCGACAGGAAGTGCTGTGTTGAGACCTGTCATTACAATGATGTTGAGCAGGGGAAGGTTGTATCGGTTGATTTTGTACGTGCAGTCTAGAATCAGCACGTCGTGGTGGAGCTTGTGAAAGGTCGTAGTATCAGGGTGCGCCCAAATCATGTGTCGAATTTGGTTGGTCTCTGGATTAAGAGAGTAGCGAAAATGGAAACGATGTTTCTCGAGTTCATCAAAGAGTGCCTCCATTGGGGTTCTAGTCGCCACGTCTTCTTGACGAACAGTGCTCTTGACATTGGCCAGGTCCTTTGGATTAATCAGCGAATCAGGATCCGCAACGAGTAGAGAGGCGTGAATGTTTGCTACCGCAATACCAGCCGCTGTATGCGCCTGCACAAACTCTTCAATGCTTGCAAGCGGTGCACTTGCCACGTCATTAGCCGCTCGTCGCCGGTGAGAGGCATGGGTGCGAACATCTTTTGACGATAGATGATTATGCACGCAACTGCCTTTTTTGTGATGAACGATAGCCCAGCGCCCACGAACTTACTTCTTGTCGACCGCACACACCTCCAAGGTCATTGGACACCCACTGCGCATAGACCCACACATATCTCCCACGCGTTCGCTATCAGTGAAATTGCCGGTGTTTTTGGGCTTTCCAGCTCGGTCGCATTCGTAGTACTGGGTATGCATGATCTTGTTGGAGCCTTTAACATACGCCACATTTTTTGAGAGGTTGTATCCGTGTGCTTTCGTCCACCGATGCAGTGCCGTTATAGCTTCTTCTCGGCAGGGATATATGCACTCAGGCGGTGGAGGTATGTTGAAAAGCTGTGTAGCCCTCGGTGACGGCGTCGTCCACCGATGCAGTGCCGTTATAGCTTCTTCTCCGCAGGGATATATGCACTCAGGCGGTGGAGGTATGTTGAAAAGCTGTGTAGCCCTCGGTGACGGCATCACAGAATCAGCGGTAGCCGGTGACACGACTTGAACGACGCTTGGTGATGGCACAGTTCTGCATCTGGTAGAGCCGTTCGGTGGTGCTTGTAGCGCCGAAGATACTAAAGAGGTTTGGAGCGAAGTCGGCAACATCTTGGGCACAGACGCAGTCAAAGTTGTCGTTCTTGAGGAGTTGCGGGATAAAGAGTGATACGCTCCTTACCAACTACCAACTACACCCAACAGCTTTATATTTATTCTTGGCGAGCGAGGTTCCATCTCGGAATACCGTCGTGATCTGAGGAACCGACAACGCCCTCAGTTCTGAGTACAAGCACGTTCCTAGCTGTGGCTATTACAGTTATTATTTATATATTGGTCTGGCTCGATGACACCCAGTGCATTCATACTTTTTGCTGCTTTGCTGCTTCTTCCAAACTACGCTGGGGACGCCAAACGTGTAAGAACGATACATGAATATGGTGTGTATGGATATTAACCTCTTCTACACCCAGTGCATTCATACTTTTTGCTGCTTTGCTGCTTCTTCCAAACTACACTGGGGACGCCAAACGTGTAAGAACGATACATGAATATGGTGTGTATGGATATTAACCTCTTCTGTAAGCATTATGCGGTGTCATGAAGCGTTTTGGGCTTTTGTGACCAGGGAAGGGTCTGATCACGCGAAGGCCTTTGTAACCAGGCGGCACGAAGACAAAGAGGAAACCAATCGATGGCTGATTTACACGAAACAAGCTCAAAAACTCAGGAACCAATGGCAGGGTCTCCCCACCAAAGAACGGGGCGCATTGATGGTCGCTACACCTGACCCCAGTTTCCCTCCTGGTACCAGCGGCATTATTGATGAGCGCTATTCATCAGAGCCCGTCACCACGCCGGAAGTGATTTATCAGTCGCCACCGACGAACGGGCATCTCACGAGTGCTCAGGATTCTTCGCTATTAACCAAGGCATGGGGACCGTATTGCAAGACCAAGTTGAAGTATATCGATGCGATTCGGTACGATCGATTGGCTACCCTGGCGCAGGCCCGCCGAGCTGGAGATTTTGAAGTAGTTGGAACCATGATTCTACAACTGATAGACTGTTCGGTTGCTAGTGTTGCTCATTTACTACCTCTCGACCAGCGTGAACTCATCACAAGAGAGTTTAGCCACTGTATCGCCGGAATTGAGTCAACCCGAAACCTGGCCAACTTGCAGACCGGCGAAGAGAAGAATGTCATTGCCCAACATGCAGCGCAAGATCTTCAACGAGCGAAAACGCAGTACGACGACGCCAAAGAGGAAGCGCTATCGAGCGATCAATTCAAGGAGATGCTACAACAGTCGCTATGCTATCGCAGACGAACAGGCCCTTTCAGGGACTGGGATTGGGTTGGGAAGAATTACGACGATTTCCTGGTTGGTGCAGACTATAACGTGGGTGCGGACAAGGAAACCAGCGGTCCTCCTAAAAGCGCCAATAGCAGTTCTAGCCGTCCCACTAAGAAGAACAAGATGCTTCGCAAGTAAACATGCAACAAATAAATGATTGCTGCAATGTGGAATGTAACCGTGATGTGGTAGACTGCAGTCGTGATTGCAATGTGGTAGCTGCAATGTGGTAGCTGGTAGACTGCAGTGTAGGAGATTGCAATGTGGTAGCTGCAATGTGGTAATAGACGGCATTGCTGTAATCTAGTACTAGGTTGCAGCAGCAACACTGAACGTAATGCCCAGCTGTCAAAATTGAACCTTCTCTTGGCGAGCACAACAAAAAATTGCGCTCGTTAGTTTTTCCCTTCCTGTGGTTTAAGATCCGCGTGCGTAGCGCGCGGGCTTAAATCCAGGCATGGTTATCGAGAAGACTCCCTGTGGTTTATGGATGATCCGTGTGCGTAGCACGCGGTCGTAAACCCAGGAAAACCGAAAAGTAGCTAGTCGAAAACTTATTTGTGGTAGTTATTTTAATTTTGAACTATATACTTTTTGCGCCGAAAATAGCCATATGTGGCTATTTCAAAATTATAAAGTAGATAGTTGTAAAACCGCACCCAATATTATTGTCTGTATAATAACGTACTCGTCCGAATATAAGCCCCCCCCCCCCCCCCCCCCCCCGCCCGTCAAAAGAAATACCGGTACCTACCGGTTCGTCCATACAAACTCCAATATTAAAGTTTTGGTCCTGATAAAATATCTGAGAATTTCAAGCTTCTGGGCCTGCACTATAAAATAAAGTCCGGGATTTAATAGGGCGAGTACGTTACAATATGTTTTTCCATGAATCTGTCGTATTTTCCCAGCTGGGTGGTAGTTGAGCGTTGTAGCAGGGAAACCTGTGGTGGCTGGGGTTAGACTCGAGGAGTGTGGCCACAGGGCATCGCCATTTGTGAACAGGGCACTCCTGATTTTAGAACGACGTTCAACGAAAGTGGTGAACGCCCTCCATGTCTCTTAGTTCGGTGAGCCGGACCAATTCGTGTCAACTCAACAACATTGGTTCTGTCGCGCAGATAACTCAGCGGCCGTGCAATAGTGAACGTTCAGCAGCAACGTATTCTCAATTTCGTGCTCTCACCAAGTTGGAGAACGCTACAGTATTAGGTCGAAGCTTGCTACCTGTGTGAAGTTCTTGCGCTCTTTTATCGTTAAGAACTAAATAATAGCACAGTAAGGCTATAAGGCTACCGGCAGTGGGCATGCAACACACTGAGGGCGCGCCGCCATTATTACGAGTGCCAGATGGGCTCATTTAGGCTCTCTTCCGTTTCAGCCGAAACAAGAACGAACAGCCAAACGACGCAGTGCATTCACTATCTCGGACACCAATCGCCCAAGAGAGGACAGAGAGAGCTGCTGACAGCTGGAAAGCTGGCATAGTAGTACCATTGGTACGTGCTAACATCGTCGAGTCGAGCTCATGACGACCACAAGCAAGATGTACAGATGACGAATAGCCGACGCGTACTGTACTTTACATACTTCTAATAATATGTATAGATACATGTATGAAATTATACTACCGTACCAGGCATGTGTACTTATCTGCCTAGGGGCTGGTGGTCTCGCTGCGTTCCCGACTCGACTCACTTATCCATTTACCACCAAGCCCCCAAGTTCTCACTCAAAATGCGCTGCTCCATCGCCCTGGTCCTCCTCGCCGCCCCCGCCCTCGTGTCTGCGACGCTGGACCCGTGCGTGTCCAACGCGAAGGGTAAGTGCCCGAAGCTACACAACTGCGAGGCGACCAAGGTGTCTACGGCCATCCAGGCTGCCGAGTGCTCGCACAACACCCGCACCCACGAGAAGCAGACGTACGCCGTCTTCAAGCAGGACCACCAATACGACGGCAACCACGGCTACCCGTACGGAGACTGCGCCGCCTACACGTGCGAGGTGAACACGGACCTGACCGACGACGATGACTGCTGGACGTTCTTCTGGGGAGAGTAAGTGATTGTATGGTCTGTTGTCGAGCACAGCCAAGCGTCATCGTACTAACACTTTGTGTGTGTGTGTTTTAGTGTGAGTGTCAATGGCACCGAGTCGGGCGTCGGCACGGGTTGCATCAAGGACCCCAACACGAGTGAGTGCGGCTGTGAGGACTCGGCCACGGGCAAGTTCCACGTCGGCAAGACCGACTGCGTGTAGGTCGTAAGCGTCAACAGCGAGTTCCAGCGAAGGATCCGCTCGGTCGATTTGATGTACCTAGTGCAGTAGCGTCAAGCAAGATCTCTACACGCCGCTTGCCTGATAGAGCAGAACAATTCATATATGTCCCCTCAACTCCTTATTTCTTGCATCAAACTATCCTCGGCTACATGTACTTGTATTCATTGCCTTTGGGCAGGAATTCACAAAGCCACAACTATTTTAATAATTGCCGTACAATTTATTAAAATATATTGTACGGCAAAGCTTGCGCGAAATCAGCATCATGTAATTTCACCGCAATTTTAGTCTATGAATTATCTTGGCGATTAGCATGCGAAAGATGGCACTGTTAATTAAGGATGCCCTTTCTCCGTCGGTGTCTGGGTCTTACAATAATAATTGACAGGGGTCGGCCGTAATGGGGCATTTTGAGAACCGTACCCCTTTCAAGTAAAATGGGTAGTCTGAGAGAGCTTCAAATGGGTAGGATCAACAGGAATGTATTGAAATCGCCGAAAACCAACAAAGGGGTACTAGCTTACTATTGAGGTTTGTATTGCAGCGCTAAAGCAGCTCTACAACCGCATAAGCTGCTTCGCTCCTTCTCTTTATGCTCGTCAGCTTCACGCTGTCTGCCCTACAGCCCGTCCCTTTGTACAGCGTTGTTGCCCACCTCATCGGCTACAGCCACGATATTTATCAATCCGGGACACTGAAACAGTGCCGAAATTGCTTCGTTCTACCGTTCGTAGCAAATCTAATTCGCAGCAGGCATATTGACGCTGCCCCCGTAGATGACCACTATCCCGGGTGTGTAAATGTAAATTACTGTACCGGTAATCGAGGTCAACTGGCTCTCGTGCTTCGAGTACTACAGGAATCGCATCGCAGTGTTTGCTACTATCGCACCACCGCGAGGAGATTGATGTCTTCGAAGCAGCCGAAGAGCGGCGTCAGGCTACTGAACCAACGCACAATGCTAACAAGCGTGCTATTCCATTCAGCTTGCGGCACTGTTTCGTGAGTCTTTTCGGCACGGAAGGTACGCAATTTCCTCATCGACACCGTCTTCTACACACAGAACCTCTTTTTGTCGGTGGTGGGCGTCAAGGATGCTTCACTACAGGTCGTCGCCTGCAGATGGCCTTTGTAGCTTTGATGGCACCCTGGCTACTATATCACGGTCTACCGCCCGACATGCCACGGATCTGGGCAGCTTCCGGTGAGGCCGAAGCCGCCATCGGCTCCTTCGAATTCCCAATCAGGGTGTCCAACCAGTGTTTCAGCTACTTGGGCGCGTTTTACACGCTCTCCGCCACCACGCTCATCTCGATCCCTCTCACTTGGCTCTGTATGTACCGGAGCTTGGATGAGATGGACGAGCAATTCTACGCCGGACTGAACGAAGAGGACGAAATCACACGCGAGTCGTTCAAATTCAATGATATCGAGATGGATGCGAACTACTACTAAGTACAAGAGAAATCTTACACGTATCGTGGAAGTCCAGCGACTGAACGTATGCATTGGTGAAGGAAGTTGTGTGGGGCGAAAGCAGTATGAAAGTATACATCGATGCTACTTTCTTTTCTTTTGCAAGGTTTTTGGATCAATTTGAGTTCTGCAATTCCACGCTTAGACAGCGCTCGTTTTAAGGCGAGCGTCGCGCTGTTTGTTAGCAAACGATGTCTTCTTTCATGACCTGCGATAAACTCGGATCTCGATACGCACACATTAGGTGTTGTGGCCTGATTGACTAGTTGCTGAGAGCCAGACCTGTCAGTCATTCCCGGCGACGCCGAAGTATATGTCGTGCTCAAGCGGGTTAGTAGTAGGATGCTCTTGTCGTCTCGTTCAGGCTCACTGGGCACTATTTTGCCTTAGTTGAATTCGGTGCTTCGTCGATCTGGGAATACGCACGATCAAGGCATTTTACGCAAAACTTGCTTCCGATCCAACATTTACGTGGCATGAATTAAATTACGCCGCAATACTGTCGTTTCCAAAAGACAAAGTTGTTTTTTGTTGTTGTTAAAGAGCTAAGGCTAAAAATCTGTGTTGGTGTTGTAAGTCTCGGCAGACATAGCTACTCAGGTTATACGGATGATCCTGTTCACCATCTGAACCCGAGGAAATGGCCGCTACAGGCGGTTTAGCCAGTTATTTAGACCGCGTAGGCGCCATTCCTACCATGGTTTTGGTCATTGTCTTGCTTATTGTGTGTATGAGCTTTAGAATCTACTTTATGAGCTCGTGAGAGCTCTTGATTGCCATACTCTCCTCTTCAACGTCGCTGTTTTGCTTGCTTGAAAATGGGCACTCCCGGAAACCTTAAAAGGGGTTTTTCGTCCTTTTCTACACAAAATACCCCATTAGCCGACCCCTGATAATTGATGCCCCCGGCCCTGGTTTCTCCGTCAACTAGGTCGTCTTCGCCTTGGCTGGGAACACCTGTGGTATAAAACGCTGGTGCTGGTACTGGTGCTGATTGCATTCATAAGGGAGAACTGTGGCACTCGGGCCAACGCTGAATATCGCGCGTGCCGCAGTTCACTTTCTGAAGTTGGTGGTGCATGGGGCTGTTGAGGTCGAGGTCGAGGTGCATTTCCTGTCTCTGTCTGTCTGCTTCTTACAATAATAATTGATGCCCCCGGCCCTGGTTTCTCCGTCGGTGTCTGAGTCTTACAATAATAGTGTTCTATGTGTGTGGTAGCACCAGAGTCCCCAACGAGTGAGGCATCCGATATAGCGTGACGGCACGAGGACAGCATCCGACATAGGGGGGAGGGCGGTCGTTTTGGCCAATTTAAAACGGCAATTCCGACCTGCTTGATCAGCAGGCATGTCCGGGGCATTTTGCAAATCATGATCAATGATCAGCTCGACCGAGTCCCTCGGCTTTATCTCTGAGCTGCAAAATATGTATTATTTTTTTATTTACTATTAATAATATATCCGACCTACACAGAATTGTCAAAAATTTTGCAATGCACAATACATGTAGCATCCTTCTTACTGGCGTGATTTCCAATCCCAAGGACGCCGATGAGGGAGATCCGTGTAGTAGGTTTGCAACAAACTTCCAAGTCAGCCGTCTTTGTTTTGAACTTTCCTGTGCTCATGTACTTCATGTCCGACATGGCGGCGCCCTTACACGAAATATGTCTTCGATATTGCCGAGTAAACGGAGCCCATTTACTCGGCAATATCGAAGACATATTTCGTGTGCTTGGCGAACTGGATCGATCACCTACCTCAGTAACGCGCGGCAGAATGTAATTGTATCAGCGCTATACGTGTACACCGAAAACTGAAATGACTCATACAACAATGCCTTCATCTTTGCAGGAACGAAAGGCGTTTATCATGGCTTGAACATTTCCCCACAGCAAGGTACAACAAAAAGTATCGCGTGCGCCAGAATCGTCAGTCGTTTTTTTTTTAACAACCGTTTGCCGACGCTTTTTGCCACTGTAAGTAACCAGCGACCCCCAAGACTCTCCTATCATGAATATCAGCGCACTGAAGCGTTGTTCCAGTGGCCGTGAAGTGAATGCTCCCTCCCTTCTACCTCCCCTCGGCAGCATTTTGTCCACTAGCTATTCCCGGAGGTGGCGGCGACACTACAGCGACCTCCCTCCTGAACTTCATCCAACATCCAGCCAATGTTCTTGAGGGTAAGTTGTTTTGAACAACGCTAGTGGTACACCAAGAACAAACACGCGATAGGTCACGGGTCCGGGCCACAATGTAATTGCTATGCAAGCGAGATGGGAGCAGCAGCACACGAAGCTGCCACCGAAGAAAAACGACGCCAGATTTACCAATCGCGGCACATAATGAAGAAGCGCAAACGCTACAGTCCGACCTCGAGGACGGTATCGAAAACATGCGAAAGGAGGTCGAGAGTCTGAAGGTGCAGGAGCAGATTGTGGCTCACAATGTCTCGGTGACGTCGACGATTTGGAATGTGCAGTGGCGGCCGAGTTTTTTCGTCTCTTCAGGAACGGCTTGAAAGGGCCCAAACTGCCACGGGAATTACTGGGACATAACAACTTTATGAGGTCTGTGATGGCTACGGACGTAATTCGCAGAACGGGTTATGGAGTGGGGACGCTACTGGAAGAGTGGAGATTGATATCGCTCTCCCATGAGGACATCGACCTGCAAGTTCTTAGACTCGAGTATAGCTCTGATCAGGTGATGGTTGCTACCACAAAAGATCGCGTTCAGATCAGTGGAACTTCGATACGCAGTGCGCTCTCACATCTACTTAGCAGCAGCCGAAGCGCCTGATTTCCAGGAATTTACAATGTACGGCGCGGTTTATCTCCGGTGGAACGCTAATGACGGGCGAGTTACAAGCTTCCTCTACGAGGCTGCCATGATAATACCGATTCTGAGGATTTCGGGCAACTTGGATGGTGTATCACTGCTTTTTCATGGCGCTTTGTCACCCCAGACTGCAACATTGTGGTAGAAAGAAACCCCCATTTACGATTGCTTCTTACAGGACAGTATAACTCCATCTAGAGATACCCCAGCTGCACGAGACCCAAAAGAAAAGGATTAGGCTCCTTTGGGCTGTTGAAAACGAGTTGGCCTTGGTTTTATTTCGGCTAAGCCACGCTACAATGTCCATGAAAAGAAGAAAAAAAAACAGACACTGGTACTTTCATTACGGCTCTATACTTTACGTCTTGTGAAGCGCGTTAGTGTGCTCCTACGAGACCGCAGTCGGGTGTGATAGAGGCATTACCGAACAGTAGCGACACGTCCTCTAGGTTTCCCAAAATCTTCAGCATCGGAGTCAGCATATCTGCTGTGTGGTGGAAGCTTGTCACCCGACCCGTTTTCTCGTCCCACTGCAGGCTAATCGAGCCGTACATCGCGAATTCTTGGCCCATTAACTTTGCACTCAGCCGCTTGGCCTCCGCATTGTTCTCGTCGAGTAGATGCGGGAAGGTGTACCTCAGTGTAGCTTCATCGACGCAGACTCGATCCACAGTGGTGGCGACGATGGTGTGGTCGGGGCCGAACTCGAGCCTCACGAGCCGCAGATCAATCTCCTCGTGCAGCATAGAGATCATTCTCCACTCTTGCAGTAAGGCTTCAACTCCACGTCCAGATTGAACGAGCACGTCCTCATCCATAGTCGAAAGCAGAAACTCTCGCTGCACAATCGATTCGTGCGGACCCGGCGAGCATGACACGTTGTAGCGCTCTGCTTGTGGCACGTACGCGTTCAATCCGAATCGGAACAGACGGAACCACTCGGCTGCCACATTCATCACCGTGTTGTCTTCCACGATACGCGGAGAAACGTTGCGGTGCTGCACTTCGAGCTTCTGCACTTCTTCACGCAGAAGCCGAACATCCTTCTCAAGCCTTGATCCATTCTCGCGAAGCTTCTTTCGGTACCGAATTTGAGTCATGCGGCGGCGTTCGCGGAGTAGCTGCCGCGGACTCGCGTCTCCTCCTTTATAACGCTTGGATTCATGCTGGTCTGAGCATATTTCGGGTACAGGAGGTGCCGTGCACGTCGGACTACGAGGAGCAGCCAGAGCTGTGGATGTCAGACGCGCAGCGTCGGCAAAGGACTGGGATGTCGCCGTCTCTCCTTGCACACGGGTAGCTTGGTCTTCTGGAGTCCTCGGATAGCTGCCGCAGGCTCGCGTCTCCTCCTTTATAACGCTTGGATTCATGCTGGTCTGAGCATGTTTCGGGTACAGGAGGTGCCGTGCACGTCGGACTACGAGGAGCAGCCAGCGCTGTGGATGTCAGACGCGCAGCGTCGGCAAAGGACTGGGATGTCGCCATCTCTCCTTGCACACGGGTAGCTTGGTCTTCTGGAGTCCTCGGGAGTGTCGAGTGTCCTCGTAAGTTGTCGTCCGCATTCGTCGTGAGAGGAGGCTTGGCGGCACCTGCTCCGGCGGTGTAGGACACTGGCTTGGCGCGTAGAACGACGGAGCCGATGACTATGTCGCTCATGTGCTGCATGTTGGGCGGGTAGAGCGCGCTTCTGCCCATTGCTCGTTCCATTCCTGATGGTGGTCGACGGGATTCAGGTTAGAAAACCGGAAAATCGCTCTTTCCGGTTGGAGCAGATGGCGTTACCCTAACCGCCGGTCCTTAATCCGAAATTTCGATCGAAAACTTTTACGCGAACCGGACAAAACAGCGACTTTTTACGGTACGCAGCAGACAAATTACGGTTCCCATCTCATTGGTAAAATCACGCCTGCCGGAATGTATTTTCAGGGTTATCAGTCGGAGCTGTCTAGACCATAGCTCAATCTCCGTTCGCTACTCGTTCGCAGGCACACGCTTCCGCGCAAATGTCGGGGCGAACAAGCCCAGCACCGCGCCTCACTGCTAACACCCCAATCTACTTTGTAGCGGCTAGCACCCAGCTTGACAGCTTCGAGAGGACGGCGGAAAGCATGATGGCATACCTAAGGAGAAGCCATTGTGCTTTCCAGCGTCTAATTTTAAGCAGTAGGTGGTGTTATTCTTAAGCAACAACATATGCATTTAACCGAAATTGTTGCGATCTGCTAAACAGCCGACTCAGTCTTGTCGGAT
>JAIKVH010000304.1:0-16320 GCA_024679275.1 Phytophthora niederhauseri
CATTCTACTGCTAGGTGCTGAGCAATGTCGTGATATCCCCCCGCAGCAGCCTTCATCAACGCTGTAGCTCCGTGTGCATCCTGGGTATTTACATCGCACACTCCTGCTAGAGTCCGAACGACTCCTTCGTGGCCTCCAGCAGCGGCCTTCATCAGTGCCTCCGCATCTTCTCGTGCGCTCGCACCCCGTTTCCTCCACGTCGCAAACATGATTCCCAAACTTTCGGTCTTCGTTTGGTCCAGCTGAGATCTTTCATGGGCATCGCCAAGCGCTGCATCATCTGCTGCTGCAGCTTGCTGGGGCCGGTCTCAATTTATTCTCTATTTTCAAACAACGAAAGCAGGACAAACACCACACTATCCAAACCTCAGCATTAACCTACGAAGCTGCCATATTTGTCGAACCTACTTATCGGGGGTTTTCCCGGCTCGGAGCAGAGATTAAGTTTCTTGTCCAGGAACCTCTTGATCTTCCTGCTATGTGCCAAACCACGTGCTTCCTCGAGAACCTCCACGGGCCAGTCTCCGCGATCGCATAAATACTTGACAACCCTCGCACTGCCGCACCTCGCAGCGGTGACAACAGCCTGCTCCTGAGCACTTCTTGGCATCCCCGGAATGTCAAACAGTATCGCGACAATCTCCTCGTGATCACAGGCTGCGGCGGAGTCCAATGCTTCAACAGCCGCGTCACCGGAGATACACGGAAGGCCGAGCCAAGCCTCGACCAGCTCGATACACCCACTCTCCGCAGCTCGAACAAACGCGTCCACAATCAGCCCAGACTCAAGTGCTTTGTCGTAGCTCAGCCCCTTCAAAACGACAGGCTGGAAGCTCTGCGTGGCTTCCTTGAACACTTTATTCACGATCTCAGGCGGGATGCACTCCCGGTTGCTTACGAACTGCAGGATCTTGCACTGATCCTCGCCAGGGCAGTAGTCCACGCCGTCAATGGAGCCACAAAAGGCAGCGTTTTCCACAGCTAAGCACACGCTCTCAACTGGGAGTCCCTCCACTTCGTCGTACACAAACTCCACCACGGCAGGACTCCTTGAGCTCTCGAATGTCGTCAGCAGAGCCTCTCGAGAGATTTGACCCTTGTCATAGAGGAACTCCATGGTAGTGACGATTCCGGCTGAAGCTGCTCTCACGAAAGCTTCGTCGAACCCCTCGGACGAGACACCTTTGCACTTCAGTAAGAACTCCAGAACATCAACTGAGCCCTGAGATGCCGCTTTAATGAACGCAGCTTCAAACAACTTCGTATCGATAAGGTCGTTGCTGCAGAGGAACTGGGCAACGTGAAACTTGCGCGTCTCCACGAGGTTAAGCACAAAATCGCAACCACATCGCTGTTCGAGCCGCCGATAAATCAACTTTGCGATCGCTCGCTGCTTGACGACTACCGCGTGCTCCAGAGCGTTGAGATATCTCCACGAAAACTTCCCCGGCTTCAAAAGGTACTTCGCCACTTCAAGGTGCCCGCCAGAGGTGGCACGACGCAAGGCGTCGCTGTACTCGTGAGTCAAATCCCTGAGCTGCGTCGTCAACTCTGCTCCGAATTCGACCACCCGGAGATGTCCATGGGCCGCTCCTTCGTCCAGAATGCGCCAGCGAATGCCAAAGTCGCGCTCTGGGAGGTCCTTCAGCAGGTACTTGACAATCGCCAGGTGTCCAGCTCGAGCCGCAGCGACAATTGCGTCCTTGACGATGACTCCCGCCTCGTACTCGCGCCGCCCTGTCCGAGAGCTCCGGAACTCGAGCCGTAGAGTCCGCACGACCTCGAGGTGATCCTCCCGAGCCGCAGCCACGAACGCTTCCTTGAGGACCGTGAACTCGACTTGGTCCATGAGTCTCCACATCCACTCGAACTCGTTGGTCCGGGCCGCCTCCACAAGCGCCTCGCACGGGGTCATCAGCAGGATGTCGATGTACTTGAGCACGTGAGCCAACGTACAGATCTGGGCTGGGAATCTGGCGTGCTTCAGTCGCCTGTGCACGCTCGGCGGCCGTCTTCTTCGTCGGTCCTTAGAGACGAGACTGCCGCGGCTTGTGCCCATGACCCGCAGTCCCGAGAGCCAAAACGTGTCGCCTTTCCAGCTGATGAGGAGCTCCTAAGCGCTATAGATTCGTGAATTAGCTTCGTGACGACGCGGGAGCTCCACAGCGACGCGTTCCTGGAGAAGAATGTGCACTGCTGCCTTTCTGGGCCCGAAGAGCTCCTCTCGCCCGAAGTCGGAGCTGCTGTCGCTGAGGGATCCTGTTCCTTGCTGCCTTTCCACACCGAGTAGCTACTAGGAGGCCAAGCGACCACCAAAGAGAAGACGGAGCACGAAGACGGCTGCCTTGTTCTCTAGGTTAAAGCCTGCCTCTGGAGCCCAAGCTGCTGTCGCTGAGGGATCCTGTTCCTTGCTGCCTTTCCACACCGAGTAGCTACTAGCAGGCCAAGGGACCACCAAAGAGAAGACGGAGCACGAAGACGGCTGCCTTGTTCTCTAGGTTAAAGCCTGCCTCACCTATTGTTGCGCTGACTCGCGCTAAAAGCCCTTCCAACCGTTCTTCGTCGCCACCGCAAGGCGAGAATGCCAGTCACGGCAGCCGTATTCGTCCACGCACGGGTTGCCGTAAATGCAGGAGCACGACTCGAAGCCGCGGCCGTCGTCCTTGTCGGCCTTCTTCTGCTTCTGGAGCTCTCCATCCCAACGCGCCTTAGTGGCCTCCTGGTCACGTCGCAGCTGATCCGCCTCCTGCTCTACGACGACGTAGTACGTCTCGTCCTTCACTAGATCGTGGTAGGTGCCTCGCGGGTCTTCACGCACGAGGCTGTCGAAAATACCGGATTCTTCGCGCTGGAATCGCTCAGGGTTTGGATGCTTCGAGAGACGAACCAGGCAGTTGGGCATCACGAACGACAAGCAGTAGACCTCGTCGATATTCGCTTGTGTTGTGGACCCGTCCTCGATCGGGAACAGCTCGTCATAGCTCTCGTAGATCAGCTTCACCATACCAGTGCCATTGAGCTTCCGCAAGCGCTCAGCCTCCTCCGCTGCGGCGGCAGCTTCTGCAGCAGCAATGGCATCGGAAGAAAGCTCGACGTGTTCTGATGGAGGTCCTTCCGTTGATATTAATGCCCCCTTGAGCTCTGACTGTGGACTTTCAGCTACCAGCGCAGCGTTGCAGCCGTCTGTCGCTGGGACAGCGCTAGCATCAGGCCCTGAGCCTTCTTCGGGGAGTTGGATTACTGCAGTTTGAGGGGTAGTCGACTGGGCCTGCTGGGCCTTTACGGGCGCCGTTAACTTTGTCGGCGTGTTACGGGCAGTTGGCTTCGAAGGAGACTTCGGCGGGGGCGCCTTTGCTGATTTTGCCCCGTTAGGAGTTGGTACTGGCTTACTGGGCATCGGCACATCTTTGGCCTGCACTCGAAACAAAGTTAACGGAAGTTAGACAGATTGAACAGGTAATGCCCAAACTGGTACTTAAGTATGCCGTATACCTTCTTGCTCGGCGAAGGGGGCGACAACACCGGCAACTTGACTTCTTCCTTTTCACATTTAGCCTGCGGCATGCCAAGTCCGTTAGAAAGAAGAGATCAAACCAAGCGAGCTCGCACCAGCACACGAGTGACCTGCAGTGCGTACCTTCTTCTGCGTGTCAACACTCACCTTCGCCGCCTTGCCATTCCGCTGAGCCATAGCGTCACCGAGTAAATGCGCCCCTAAAACGAGAGACGAGCGACAAGAATAAAACTGGCTCAGGCATTTCAAGTGCAAAGCATGTTACGATTTCGATGGACAAAACAATCGCGGCAGCCCATTCACCAGTTGGCGCCTACATCACTGTCCACTCCCCACAGGTTTTGAATGGCTTAGTGCAGCTGGGCCAGCTCTTCAATCCGCAACGTCAAATCCTCCACCGTAAACTGGTCCGTGCCGTCCAGCATGCCGTCGCTGTTGAGCTTGTCGACCACCTTCGTCATCTGCGGCTTCGGCAAGTCCAGGAAACTTTCGACGAGATCCCCGTCGATAAAGTTACGGGCCTCAGACACCGATCGCCGGTTTTCGAACATGCGCCAATCCTTGTGAGAGAAACCTCCGACGCCCTTCACGACCTGTGTAAGCGCCTGCTGGACCCGAAGCAAGAACGAGTACTGGTCTTTGGTGAGTGGCAAAATGACACCGATCATGCCGCTAACGGTCCCGAAGAGCATCGACTGGCTTTGAACGGCCGGAACAACGGGGGCTTGTTCTCCCACGTCAACCATGTCAGTGGGGCCAGCAGCGGCAGGAGTCTGGGTAGCCGGGACATTGTTCTGCATGACCAGGGATCCATATCGGAAGCGGTTCACAAACTCGCCGAGGTGGAACTCTCCCACGGTCTCCAGTCGACCACGCTCTTCGTCCGACGCCGCGCCACTATTGCGTTGCACAGTAAATAAGTTGAAATCCGTCTCGCTGCCGATGTACGTGTCGTCATCGACGATACCTAACGCAGACATCCAGTTGGAGTTGAGATCCTTTGCAATCTCTTCGATCGTTCCGTCAAGCTGCTTGTAGCTCAGCAATGAAACCGATTTCATCAGATCTCCCACCACGATGAAGTCGCCGCGGGACTCCATATAGAGCACCAAAGTGTGACCGTAGTGGCCGCATTCAGAGACCAGTTCCTTCTCGTTGTCCGTGTTCTCACTCCATTTATACAGTTGCGCCTTGCTGTTGACTCCAGCCAGCACCTTTCCATTGAAGGCGTTCAAACAATACACTGCACCCTTCACTTCCTTTTCAGTGACCAGCTGCAGCTTCCGCTCACCGTGGATACCGGTGACAGCAAATACTAGAATACGGCCTTGGTGCGGCTCGGCCTCATCCTCGTGAATATACGCCGTTCCGACCACGAAATACGATCCACTCGACGAATCGCCCGAGAAGGGGCATACGACCACTGAGCTGGGCGTCTCAAACGGATCCAGGCGGTACGAGTGCAGCACCTCGAACGTTTGGTCGTCGAACAATCGCACGAAACCCTTGAATCGCCCGAGAAGGGGCATACGACCACTGAGCTGGGCGTCTCAAATGGATCCAGGCGGTACGAGTGCAGCACCTCGAACGTTTGGTCGTCGAACAATCGCACGAAACCCTGATCCACTTCTTCACCTGTGTCATCCACCGTGAAACTGACAGTCAGCACTCCAAGTGTGTGAGATTCTGGATCGTGAGCAATCCGACGCGCCCATTCGTTCAAGTGGAACGTCTGAATGTGCAGCTTCTGAATGTCATCCACTGTGCCGATTGTCAACTCTTCCTCAGAAGACAGCGCAAGACACTCCGGGAAAGACTCGGAGTCGAACGGACACATGACGTTCACCTCCTTGGAGTTAATGTTAGAGTACAGCAGCTTGTTGTTGCTGGAGTAAATGACTGTCGGGCGATCACAGGCGGCGAAGACGTGAGTCATGTTCTTGGAGCGGAAAGTTGAGAGTGACAGAGGCTGCGATCCCAGCGACACTCGCTTGCGCGTTCCAAGCGTCCCTTGCGCGACATTTAACTCGTAGTTCATCAGACTACCGTCACCAAGTCCGACCAACAGATAGTCCTTGCCCTCGAATGTGTTGCACAGCACCGATCGTGGCAGCAGGTCAGTTCCGAGCGACTCAGTAGTCAACTTCTCGAGCGTTGGTAGTTTCAGGACGGACACTGAAAAATTGGTCCACAGGCCAACGACACAAATTGAGCTGTTGAGCGCCGCCATATCCCAGTGAGTCGACGAACCAGTCATCGCAACATCGCCATCAGTCGCTTGGCTACGAGCAAGCGGCGTGATGTCAACGCATGCAATCTCGTGCTCCATCTTGACCTTGGTCTTCTCCGTAACCTGTCCATTCTCGACCTCCAGGTACACGAGCACGCCACCTGATGTTGCGACTGCAACCTGCGTTGGGTTTGCAGCAGCCACCGTGATTCGCGATCCCAACGGTGGCGACCACGTAGAGCTCAGCGACAACGATGTACAACTGATAAGACGCACTTCAGACTCCGTCACTTGCAGCCACACGTCGCCATACATGTTCCGACACAGCAGGGTCTTCACGTTGGTAAACGCCGGGATTTCTTTCTCCTCCATCTCGTCCTCGTCGCCAATCGCTAGAATTCGAATCTCACTCACGTAGCTCTGCAGCAAATACTTGTCGTGCTCCGCCGCAAAAGTCTCACGAAGCGCCCACATGCCCTTGATACCCGGCAGCTCCGCACTGGCCTGTTCATTAATCCCAATTCCGTTGCGAATGACACGCAGCGTTCCGTCCTTGTCAGCGCCACTGCAGGTCACAATCTGGCCCTGGCCCTGTCGATCGAGATCCATCACGCAGAAGTCGATAATCGGGCCCACGTTCACGTACGTGTCCAGCACTTCAATGTACGATCCGTTCTCGTCCCGATCCGCGTTCAGCTTGATCAGCTGCGAGTCTCCAAAGGTGCTACCGATGAACACCACGCCGTTGTCCAGATACGACAGGCAAGACGCAATGTTTGTCTCGCCGAGCACCTCCAGGTGCACCCCCGTCACCTCCTTCCCCGTGTGTTGCAGCGCCACGACCGACAGCGTTCCGTACTGGTCCGCCAGCAGGAACCTCGATCCGTCCTTGTCCACGGCGCCGTAGACCTGGATGACCGTGCTCTGCATGGGGATGGCGTGGAACGTGCTCCCGTTATGGTACACGATGGTCTGGTTGGAGACGATGAGCACGCCCCCCACGGGCGCGGGGACGGGGATCAGCAAGCTCGCCCCGGACTCGACGTTGCTCTGGCTCCACGGGCCCTCGGCGAAGTCCTTCTCCTTGAGCAGGATGTGGTACGTCTTGATGTGCCTCGCGGCCTTGTAGTCCTCGTACAGCACGCAGATGGTGGGCTTAGTGTAGCCGTGCAGGAACTTGATGTCGATGACGCGCAGCTCGTCCAGCCGGATGTTGAACGTGTCCTTGAGGATGCCCTTGCCGCTGTCGATGGGGATGACCTTGAAGTACCCTTCGTAGAGGTTCATGCCGATGAGCCGCCCCTCCGGGTCGATGTTGCCGCTGGTGACGATCTCGCTGCTGCGGCCGATGGAGTCGCGGATGCTGCCGTGCGCCTTGGTCACGACCTGCTGCGCCGCGGCGTCGTAGGCCAGCACGCAGAACTGGAAGCGCTGCGTGACGATGAAGAGCCAGTCCTGCGGCTCGTTGGCGGCGCGGAAGACCTCGAAGATGGCGATGCGCCCGTACAGGTTGATGTCGTGCTGCGGCGAGAGCCCCTCGGGCGTCAGCAGGTGCACCTCGAAGCGCGTGCTCTTGGCCAGCAGCAGGTTCGTGTCGTTCGGGCCCGTGAACGCGGCGGTCAGCGAGTGCGTCACGCTCGTGGGCTTCTGCGCCGTGGCCACGTAGCTGTAGGCCATGGTCTTCTTGGATTTGGCGCGCAGTTCTCGGGCTACAGCGCGAGCTGCGCGGTCAGACTTGGGTAGGGAGGCAGAGCACGCGCAGAGCGACCAAGTCGGCAAGCAGCGAGCGCGTGACGAGCTGCGGAACGGGAGCTACGAGGCGCGGAAGCGGCAGCCGACGGACACCTTTCGCCTTCCTTTCGCCTTCCGCGTCAAGAAATCTTCTGTGTGTCGTTAGTGTGGTGCATGCACGCGGACTGCGATTCAAATTTGAATTGGGTGGACAGCGTCAACATCAGTGGAGGTGTACTACAGCATCATGTTGTTGCACACCGACAGCAGAAATGGCTAAGTATCATCATGTATTGCAGTCAGAACTCGATGGAGCCCATCTTGATCTTGTCGCGGTAGGACACGCCGTTGAAGTCCTCGACCAGTTACCTATACATGTACAGCATCATGTTGTTGCAGAAATGGTTATCAACATGTATTGCAGTTAGAACTCGATGGAGCCCATCTTGATCTTGTCGCGGTAGGACACGCCGTTGAAGTCCTCGACCAGGTGCTGGAACTCGTTCAGGTGCGTGAGGTGGTAGTGCGCTGTGTGGTTCGGGATGGCCTTGTCGCCGGGCATGTAGTGGCACACGTGCGTTCCAGCAGCCCTGCGAGCAAGACAGGCATGGCAAGAGTGAGTTGTTCAGATAGGTAGTTTGGCGTAGAATTGAGCAGAACAAGCAGGGCTTACTTGGCGGCCTTGATGGTGGATGCGTGTCGCGCGAGCACCAGGACGTCGGCTGGCTTCAAACCGAATTCGTCACAAATGTGGAGGATTGGCTTCGGGTCCGGGAACTTTTCCTGCTCGGTCTTCGGCAGGAACATATCGAATTGGCCCACCATCTGAATACACGCCACCAAAACACACTCGTTAGCTCTTTCGTTTTAACAAGCTGCTATGTCAGAACGAAGTACCTCCTTCAGGAAGAAATTGTACTCTTCCTGCGCATAGCCAACGGTATTAGTCACGCGCCAATGTCAGTAACGTGCGCTGTTGCCACAAGGTTGCCTCCACGCCAAGCCACGCAACTTTAACGTACATCTTGCAGCGGGTCACGCGGCGGAATCACGGCCTTGAACAACCCGCGCAGGTCCGAGTAGCTCTATAAACAACACACCAGCAAACGCGTCAACACGGGCTCTCAACATCATCTCTGTAGCAACTCCGCACCAGCACTTCGTTGGCTCCGTCGTTCACGACCCACGTGGACAGTCCAGCTGACGTGGTACATGTAGTCGCCCCCACAACCTCGTCCAATCCGCTCGTCTTGCTCGCGCTCTCCTGCTTCTTCTTCTCCTTCAGCTTGTTGATCTTGTCGAGGTACTTGTCCCTGAGCGAGCTGGCCTGACTGCCGCTCTTGACCCCGAAGCCGTTGCTGCTCCACTGCTCTCGCTCCTGCCTCTCCTCCTCCTTCTTCTGCTTCATCCTCGCCAGCTCCTCGGACGCCGACTGCAGCTGCTTCTCCAGGTGAATCTCGTCCTCGCTCTTGCCCGCGGCCGCCTGCTCCTTCTCGTCCGAGCCCGTGACTCTGTCCAGAACTGCATTGCATTGCATTGCATTGCCGTCAGCCTCCATCGCACATTATCCCACGCAGCTATACATTCCCAGGTTTGCTGCGTCTCACTCTGGCTGGGCAGACCCTGCAGCGTGCTCTGCAGCCGCTCCTTGACCGCCCACGGCTTGCCGGTCGAGTCCTCGTTCAGGTCCTTGAGCAGCCCGCGCACGTCGCTCACCAGCATCGACTTGATGCTCTTGGCGCCGAAGAGCGAGGACCCGAAGCGCTCCTCGCGCTGCTGGCGCGCCTTCTCCGCCGCCAGCTTGCGGCGCGCCTGCTCCGCCTGCTCTGCCGCAGACTTGCCCAGCAGCGTGCTGCACAGCACGTCATACTCGATGACCACGCCCTTGAGCTGCTGGGCGGCGGCCTTGGCGAGCTTCATGTCTTGGTTATGGCCACCGTGGTGTCGGAATGGCATCTTCCCCTATAAGAACGGACATGGATACATGTGGTGTGGCGCACATCGTGTCCGAAAGGATACGTATCTTTCGGCTCGGTTGAAGTGAGCAATAACGGGTTGGCTGGCTGGATGGGGAACCCCGGCTGGCATGAGGACGGCGTGGACGATGGTCCGTCGTCTCTGGACATGTTGCTGGGCTGGATGAGGACGCGGAACAACGCGAAGCGGTGGGGATACGGCAGGAAAGATGGACGGATCGCGGCTGGAGCTGGCCCAAGAGATCAAAGCGGTGGGGATACGGCAGGAAAGATGGACGGATCGCGGCTGGAGCTGGCCCAAGAGATCTAGGACTTCATGTGCGAGTGCGGGATCGAGTATCGGACTGCTGCGGGCATCCGAACCAGGCTGTTGATACTAGAGCGCGAGCTTCAAGACGCAGAGGACTGGATTGAGACCAGGGGGCTGCGACACCATGATGTCAGTAAGAAGACGGAGCAAGCAGTACTGCAGATGTGTCCTTACTACGTCGAGATCAAGCCTCTGCTCCGCGCGAAGAGACCGTCTTCAACTACACCAATTGAGCCCCTTACAAGCCACTACCTGGAGGAAGTTGCAAGTACAGAGGGGGAGACTGAGGGCCATACCAGTGAAAAGACAAGTCCAGAAAACGAAGGAGCGCCGGAGGATGCCTCGATGTGTCGAAGTGCATTCGAGTAGAACCTTAGTATCGGGAGGTGAGACCGAGGGCACCAAGTGGGTAGCTGTGCTTGAAGCTGAGCCAGACGAACGCCGCGAGTTCTTCGAGCTGGAGCTGCAAGTGAAGAGAGACCACGCGATCTGCGTTAGAGCTAAGGCCCGCAAGAATTTGCTGGATCTAGACGTTCCCCTGGATGCTGTTGACCGGGTCCTACCGCTATAATCGAGTGCATGTTGAAGCGATATCTCCCTCTACAAGAACAATGACACTCTTGCCACGAATTTCTTGCACTTGATCTGCTGCCAGCGGACACGAATGAAGCAGCGGAACTGGGATGCAGACGGCGTGGACGGCGGGCCGTCGTCCATGGAGGTTTTGCTGGAATGGCTCTCGACGTCAAGGAATGCGGCGCGTTGGCGGAGGTCTGCAGGCAAAGCGGACGGGTCGCGGGCCGAGATGACCCACGAAATCTACGACATGCTGCGGAGTTACGACATCGACCACCGAACTCCACGCAGCGTCCGCTCTAGGCTCTGGACACTGGAGCGCCAATTGGACGAGGCCGATGAATGGCTCAAGAGCAGGGGGTTGCGCAACTACGACGTCAGCAGGAGGACGGAGGACGCGGTGCTGCAGATGTGTCCCTACTACCCTGAGGTCAAGCCCCTGCTGCGACCAACGCAACCAACACCAACTGCACAGCTCGCTAGACCTAGAGCCTACAGCAGCGAAGATGGCAATGTTGGGGATGCGGGGTATCACAGTAGCAGCAGCAGCAGCACTAGTAGTGACGAGGTGGAGCTGTCCAACGTTGGCTACAAGCGGGACACTTCGTATGGCCCTCATGTGCTGCGTCCCGAGGGACCAAAACGCGTACGGATAGACGATACGTTGACGAAAGTAAAGGTGGAGGACACCAAGTGCGTGGCAGTACTAGAAGCTGAGCCGGAGGAACGTCGCGAGTTTTTCAAGCTCGAGCTTCAAGTGAAGCGCGACGAAGCAATCGTGGCGAGGGCCAAAGCGAGGAAGCAGATGATGGACATGGGCGTCCCACTCGCCGACATCGATAGACTACTCCCCCTGTAATGAATCACCCCCACCCGGCCGGTCATGTAGAAGGCTAACTAACAATTTGCCTAACAACTTCGAAGTAGTAGATGCGGTCAGCATCTTCCTCTAGAAGAACACATCAAGATACTTCAAGATACGCGCGAGAGGAATCAAGCTCGCTTCGATGGCTTACCCGATCGTCCGTTGGGATGCCGATGGCGTGGACGGCCGTCCGTCGTCGATGGACGTGTTGCTGGAGTGGCTGGCGCGTCCTGGGAATGCTCAGAGGTGGCTGACATCGGCAGGCATGGGCATAGGCAGCTCGCGGGAGGATCTCGTCTCCGAAGTGCACGACATGCTTCTGAGCCACGGCATCACGCATCGTAGCCGCCAAAACATCCGCGCTAAGCTCCGGTACTGCGAGGGCCAACTGGATAAGGCCAACAAATGGCTTCGAGACGAGGGGGTGCACAATTTTCAAGTCGACAAGGAGACAGAACGCAAGGTGCTCGAGCTTTGCCCCCACTACCGCGAGCTGACACCGTTGCTACGACCATCAAGCGCGTTTGCGCCCCGACTTAACGGTGCCGGCATCGAGATAAGCAGAACCGCTGGCTATGAGTGCAGCGGCGATGAGGTGGAGGCGTTTCGAGGGAGTTCGGGAGTTCGGCGCGCGGCTTCGACGGAGCCAAAGAGTTACAAGAAAGCGCGGCCCCAGAGAGTCGAGTACGCGTACAATCAGGCTTCGTCGGTCAAATGGGGCTCAGATGCTGCGGATGGGAGACCATCGTCCTTGGATGTGCTACTGGAATGGCTGGTCGCCCCAGGGAATGCCGAGCGCTGGTGTGCAGCGGTTAGGACGCGCGATCGCTCGAGGTTGGTACTGGCTGGGGAAGTTTATGACCTACTGTTGATCCATGGCATCACACACCGTAGCCCCACCGGCGTGGTCTCTAAACTTCGGCTGCTGGAGGAGCAATTCGATAAAGCTGAACGATGGCTCAAGCGAACCGGGACTCAACAATTTGATGACTCGGCTGAGTCTGAAGAGATAGTGCTGCACATGTGCCCCGAATACCCGAAGATAGCGAGCGTGTTGCGATCAGCACGTCGTTCGGTAGCTACCTCAAGCTCGCGACCCAGTCGTAGTGAGCCCGAGGGTGTCAGATATCGGCAAGTCACTGAGAAGTCTGTCGCACCACGTACAAAGCGGAATCTGCCCAAGCATGCACCGAGCTCTCCTCAATGTACCGATGCAGTGGATGCCGAAGGGGTAGTTTTGCTAAAAGCGGAGCCAGAAGAGCGTCGCGAGTTCTTTAAACTTGAGCTCCAAGTCAAGCGCGATCAGGCCGTCTGTGTCCGAGCGAAAGCTCGAAAGGATCTGTTCGACATGGGCATGTCCCCTGAAGATGTTGATCGGCTCTTACCGCTATGACTGCACGTCGAAGATCTAAATGGTATACATCTTCGACTTGGCTGGGAACACCTGTGGAATAAACTGGTGCTGGCACCGGTGCTAATTGCCGTGATGAATGTAGCCCGCGTGATTCAAGGGCGTGTGGGGGACCACACCCATGAATATCGCGCGTGCCGCAGTTCACTTTCTGAAAGCTGGTGCATGGGTCTGTTGACGTTCTTGCTGAAAGTTACCGTTGAACCTGCTCGGTCGACATCCTTCTGGCTGGTGTAGCACGAAGGTTGCGCCAGGTTACGCTTACGCGTCCACTTAATCCGTTGGGAGATGTCCACTCCCTCATTCTTCGGGTGTTCCCAGTATAAACGTTTGTCTTTTTACTTGTCATTTCCGGAGTCGTAACCCCGTGGGCATCTTCCTCTACAAGAACATTGTTGGATATCTTGAAAGGCCGTAAATGCCGGGGAACGCGAGTTGGGAATCCGATAGCACTGGTGGACGGCCGTCGTCGATCAACTTGCTACTGCAATGGCTGGTCACCCCTGGGAATGCTGGGCGCTGGACGGCCGTCGTCGATCAACTTGCTACTGCAATGGCTGGTCACCCCTGGGAATGCTGGGCGCTGGCTGCGAGCTAAAGGGAGGCGGGATGGGTCGCGACGCGAGCTCAGCACTGAGATCCACGATACGTTCGTCGCGTACGGAATCAAGCACCGCACGAGTGCAGCAATCGAGATGAAAGTGTGGGAGCTGTTCCGACAAGTGGAAGCCGCGGAAACGTGGCTGGAAGACAGACGACTCAACCGCTTTGATACCGACGACAAGACCAAGCGCGCAGTGCTCCAGATGTGCCCGTATTTCCAAGAGCTTGCGACTTCGTTGCGATCTTCTCGGTTTGAAGAGACGGCGACGCCTTCAACGCTGGGAGGAGATACAGAGACAAGCAGTGAAGCAAGTTACCAGAGCAGCGAGGACGAAAGCAGTACCGTGCGGAGAGAGTCGCGTCATGTGCTACCAGAAGAGCAGCACAAGAAGCGGCCCATCACAAAATATGCGCGCACGAAGTGCCAGTATACTTTTTGGGACTCGGATGGTGCAGCTGGCAGGCCATCTTCGCTGGGTGTGCTTCTGAAATGGGTCGCAATTCCTGGGAATGCCGCGCGGTGGCAGGCAGTAGTCCAACATGGTGAATGCTCGCGGTTGGAGCTGGCAGCGGAGATTTGTGACTTTCTGCGGTTGTACGGTATCATGTATCGCACCCTTCGCGGCGTTGATACAAAGCTTTACGAGCTTGAACGTCAATTCGACGAGGCTGAGAGCTGGCTAAAAGAGAGAGGGGTTGTCGACTATAAGGAGACGAGAGCAACCGAGCGCAAGGTGTTGCAGATCTGCCCTGTGTATCCGAAGATTGAGCCGTTACTACGCCATGCTGCAGCAGCACCAAGGAGTCGAAGGAGCTCTAGCAAAGTTATCGATGTCAGGTTCAGGAAGACCGAGGTTGCTGAATTGCCGGGGGCCAAGCGTATGCGCATCGAGAACTGCAGAGCGTCCTCTCAACGACCAGCGGACGGCAAACGTCCCGTGATGCTGAAAGCCGCGCCACGGGAGCGACGAGAATTTTTCAAGCTCGAGTTGCAGGTCAAACGTGACCACGCAATATGCGTCAGAGCCAAGGTCCGCAAGGAGATGCTGGACATGGGCGTCTCGCATGAAGATGTGGACCGACTGCTACCGCTGTGAAGGCAAATGTGTCAAAGAATTGGTGTGATCGGAGATGCCAATGTAAACTCACGAATACCTAAATGACATGCTGCTCTTTCTAGACGAATACGTCCACAGTTGGGAGTCGGTCGTATCCAAGTTCTCCGAATCTTCCTCTACAAGAGCAGTTGACTACCACTCGCAGGTACCTCCGGCAAGATACCTCGCAGATATCTTTTCGACTGGAATGGCGACCTTGTACTGGGACGAAGATGGCGCTGATGGAAGACTCTCGTCAATGGAAGTGCTGCTGCAATGGCTCTCGATTTCAGGCAACGCCGAGCGATGGCGGAAGGCAGCGGCTGTGCAGGACGGAACGCGAGGTGTCCTGATAGACGAAATCTACGAGTCGCTGGTGGACCAAGGCATCACGCATCGTACGCGTGGCAGCATCGACGCTAAGCTTCGGTCTTTAATGCACGGTTTTGACAAGGTCGAGCATTGGCTTCGGAAGAAAGGACTCCGCAATTTCGACGACAACAGCAAAGCCAAGCGCAAGGTGCTGAAGGCCTGCCCCTACTACCCGGAACTGGTACGGCTGCTGCGGCCGCCCAGAAATGCTTCTACTCCGAAACCTAGAGCACACGCGAGGGATACGACTTCTACTGAGGATTCAGAGTGCTCGGGTAATGATGAGCCAGAAGTTGTCTCCAAGCGAGTGCATACTCGTGGCAAAAGTGACACCACGAAGCGCTCTAAACGGGTCCAAGGCAATGCTGAGCAGGCAAGTTTAAGGGACGCCGAGATAACTGTTCGACGTGAGCTTTATAAGATGGAGCTCCAAGCTAAGCGCGACGAGGCCATCTGCGTGAGGGTGAAAGCGCGCAAGGATCTGCTGGAGCTGGGCGTCTCAGTGGCCGAGGTGGACCGACTGATGCCGCTGTGGGAGTCCGACGCGGTGGAGTAAGGAAGAAAACCAAGATAGGGATAGTGTTGCTCGTGAAATTAACGGTGACAGCGAAATATGCGTCGTGCGTTGGAGCAGGATAAGGAATGGAGATCGTATTGCTAATATCACTATTACTAATAATAAAGTAGCACATGCATGAAAGTTCTCGTTTCGACCACAGAAGTTGATGCTACCATTCCTCTAAAAGGACAATTGAAAGGCATCGGCCCCCAATCCCATAGCTCGGTTATTTTGCTGGCCATCCACCCATTGCGTAAACTCGATTCATGCGACTAAGCTGCTAGAGTCCATGCCCCTTGTTGATTCCTGACACACCCACCCAGAGCTGTAACTTAATTAAGTGATAGAATTGGTTTTATGATTTGTGTGCATGAGCGCAAGAAACGGAACCCCATTTTCTATATTTTAATTTTAAAATACGGACAAATAAACGCCAATCCTTTTTCAGAAAATATGGTACCGATAGTAAAACAGATTCCAGTGTCGACCATACAAAGAACCATAGAGCAATGGTTATCCTGGTAGTGCTACGGCAGTAGTACGTACAGCCCAATAGGGATTAATTCTCGGACCCGAATTGGTGTGTCCACACAAAAGGTACGTATCGATTCAATACAAATTTCAAGTACAACCTCATTATATTTTTTGTTTATGGCATAGACATCGCAGATTTTCCAGTTATTGGAGGTGTTTTACGACTTTGTATTAGAATTATAAAACTATGCAGGTCATATGGAGGCAGAAGATGATAACTTGTTGTATCGATTTGGACGGGGTTATCTATGGCTTCTATGGCTTTTGCTTTCTCATGCACCATTGCTCTGCTTTCAAGTGATAGATGCTTTCAAAGCAGTCAATGACTTTCCACTACGCTTGAAGCATTCCCCACTACCGCTTCAAGCAGATCAAGTTGCTGAAGTTGGACGCACAAATGCACGTAGAGCAGGAGCGTTTATATGGCTTCTATGGCTTTTGCTTTCTCATGCACCATTGCTCTGCTTTCAGCAACCATTACATTAAGTGATAGATGCTTTCAAAGCAGTCAATGACTTTCCACTACGCTTGAAGCATTCCCC
>JAIKVH010000305.1:0-16310 GCA_024679275.1 Phytophthora niederhauseri
GTAAAGAGCGCTAAACTTTTGATCCTTTCTTTTATCCTACGGCCAGGCTCACTGGGGTTAACAACGAGCTAGCCAACGTAATTCCCTTCCTTCCTGCTACTAAAATGCAGGAAGAAAAAATTACGTTAATTAGCCCGGAATCCTTTATTGCTTAGATTGCAGTGTTGTACCCAAACTTACAGGTGGCAATAACTCAACAAAACCAGCAATTTCATTCAAGTTTGAGAGTCAAACTAAGGTCTAGCAGGTCTAGCAGATTTCGATCGCCTGTAGGAGTAAAATACACCGGGCGTTTGTTCTTCGCTTTGGCAATGTCTGCCCGGGGCTTCCTCTCGCACAAAGGAATCCGCGGCGTACAGCGACTACGTAGGAACATTCAAATTCTGTTTGATAAAAGATTATGCAGCCGCGGGTGGCCTGAAGATCTAACAACAAAAACCTATCAGCTTCGATTCGTCCAAGTGTGTTATTGCTATTTATCAAGTATTAAGCTGAACGTATCGTATTCATGTAGCATTAAGATGATCTAAGCAAATATCGTTAACAATGCATCTTGTATCTGACAAGAACAGGATCAAATAGTAGGTCATTCTACTGTACTGCGACTAGCAAATGCTCGAGATGAAGAAAGCTATAAACTTGCCCGCTCGAATTATATACTAGTATAAAAAAGCGTTTACACGATCTTCAGCACGCATTTTCGCTCTACTGCGATTCTCCAGCACAACAGAAACAAGAAAAACTCACCATGTCGGGGTAATGCTCACTCAGCCAGTCAGTCCTTAAGTTTGCTGCGGGTCAAAAAGATTTGGTGATCAACTACATGCGACGCTGTTCTAATGCAAGAACAACACACAGTCGAAACCGGGATAAACTCTGTTTTACAACGTCTAGTGTGTATCTTTGAGAGACAATCATCAACCCGGCAATTGTTGCTCGACGGGCCTCTGCCATATTGCTGTCGGTCAGAGATTCGACCATATCCAGGCAATCCCAACTAAACGTTAATTAGCTGCTTATACCTCGTCATGTGGAAGCTCGATCTTCTTGAAGTTGTCCACATTCTGTGGTATACAGCTGTGTGGACGGCAGTGACGGGGACAACGCAGTGATTTTTTGCCAAAACCAGTCAACCAACCGCTGCATGCTGAGCGTCCTCGAGCTTAACAGGCTCCACGATGGCGCAACGGAACTAGAGCCAGGAGGTAAGTGTGTAGACACTTACTTAGGGGCCAAGAGACCCGTTGCCAGGGTGCATTTCAACTGGATTCGGTGCGGTTCAACAGACAGATCACAGTTCCATGCAATCCATTGAAAGCCAAAATGACATTGACGCTCTCTGATTCTCACACGTCACATACACCCTATCACACGTCACATATTTCAATGTACACCACACTAATCGATTTTGACTTCACTTCAGTATGCATTTTCTTTTTGTTCACCAAGGAATGAGCCGTAATGAGGAATTACCGCTGGGGTTGCCTACCCCGCCCCCTCTGTTAGCGGTGAGGCTTGTGCTGGGCGCCAAGAGCATCCACGACTCGCACATACTGGACACGACCAGCGGCTTCGTGGACTCGGCGGTGGAGATGGCGTTCTGCGAGGCGTGCAAGCTCGGCTCCGTGACATTATTGGAGAGAATCTGGAACGCGTCGCTCCCGGAAACTTTCCCCTCGCCGGCTGATTTGGGTCCTGGGAACGGCGGAAAATGGTCCAGACGCAAATATTTGCGCACGGACAAACACTACAACCGGTTCCAGTTCCGATGCGGCATCATCGAAGCTGCGAGCATCGAAGAGAAGGACAAGGCCATGGAGATGGCCCAGTGGCTCTACGCCCATTTTCACGGGTGCATCGTGCCTTTCGGGGCTGTAAGCGCAGCTGCAGGCCACGGACACTTTGAGATGTTGAAATTCTTCAAGGAACATGAAATTCCTGGAAAAAGTAGGCGACGATCGAGACGATATCATGGCTGAGGAGGGTCACGTGGTTCGCTGGGGACGCCACGACATGGAGGCTGCAGCGGAGAATAACCATTTTGACATTGTTTGGTGGCTGTTCAAGTACGCGCCAGCTCCTCGCTACTTGAATAATGTGATGAAAACTGCACTACGAAGTGGAAATCTGCTGATGCTCGAGTGGATCCAAGCGAAGTTCCTTGTGCGTCGACGCCGCTTACCAGAAACTGGGGGGAGTGCAGTGACTGCTGAATTGTTGGTGACAGATCGGAAATATTTCATGGCGGAAGCGATAAAAGGAGGACAAGTGGTTGTGATGGAGTGGCTTCTGGAAAATGGATATGCGACGAGAATGCACCGGCACAGCGCCATATATGCAGCTCTCAAAGTGAATCGCCTTGATATTCTCGACTGGTTGATCGAGCGTAAACTGGTGGAAGCTGGCCGTGTGATGGAGATTGCTGCGGGGGAGGGGAACCTTGATGTGGCCAAAGACTACTACGCTTGGTACTGGCACGAGATATGCGCGCAGCCTGATTTTCCTATGGAGCCCTCAGTGCCTCGTCGTATGTCGCTGTGGATCTCTGCGGGCACGATGATTTGTGCCGTGAGAAGCGGCCGGCTGGATGTTGTACGATGGCTCTTCGACACGTTTAATTGTGCAGTGGACCTTTTCGCGACTAATTTTTCACCGAGGGATATACTTTATGTCGCCGCGGAATGTGGCAATCTCGAGCTCATAAAATACCTGCATGGTATTATCACTCTGTTCACGCAGAACACGGGTAGAAAGCGGAAACGCGGCAAGACGATGTCTGGGATTGGACCAAAATGTTCAACAGCAGCTATGGACTACGCAGTTTTATTTAATCATCTAGTCTGGGATTGGACCAAAATGTTCAACAGCAGCTATGGACTACGCAGTTTTATTTAATCATCTGCCTGTAGTGAAATGGCTCCACGCGAATCGCAAGGAAGGCTGTACTGCAGAGGCACTAGAGTTTGCAGCGAGGCACGGATACTTGGAGATGTTGCAGTGGCTGCACACGCATCGGCCCGGCGGCTGGTCAACTAATGTGATGGATACGGCCGCCAGTACAGCCTTCCTTGCGATTCGCGTGGAGCCATTTCACTACAGGCCAGAGGCACTAGAGTTTGCAGCGAGGCACGGATACTTGGAGATGTTGCAGTGGCTCCATGCGCATCGAAGAGAAGGATGCACGACCCAAGCGATGGACCACGCTGCTATGGACGGACATTTGGACGTTGTTCAGTGGTTGCATCACAACCGAAGTGAAGGCTGCACTGTCACCGCGGTGGACCAAGCTGTTATTCAGGGCAAAATGCACGTGGTGAAGTGGCTTCTGGCGAATCGCTCTGAAGGCTGTTCATCGAGTGCAATGGATTATGCAGCGATGAAAAGTTTGGAGATTGTCCGCTGGCTCCATCAATACCGCACCGAGGGGTGCTCGAGTGCTGCAATTGATAACGCGGCTGGGCACGGAGAATTCGATATCGTTTTGTTTCTCCATAGTCAGCGACGCGAAGGCTGCTCGGAAGATGCGTTCCACGAATCCGCCAAGAGCGACCTGTTCGACAACTTGAGTTGTGCGGTAGACGATTCACCTTCTGACAACATCTACGACTGGCTGGTCGAACACTACCCAGACGCCAGAGATGAGTAGTCAGCATTGAGCAAGTGTTGAGCGGAAGAAGGTGTGTGCGACGCACAGTGCGCCCTAAAAGCTGCTAGCGTTCGTAATGCTCAATAAAATAGTCCGCATCTAAATACGGTCCATATAAAAACATTAAAATAGTCGTGTCAAAATATTTGTGATTTTAGTAACCATTATCTGAATGACGGGCATGGCCACAGGTGCGAGTGCCAGACCGCTCCTCGCGGTGACGCTGTTGTTCCGCTCCAAGGTGGAGTTCCTCTCGCTCCCCCACCTCGTCAACAGCGTCTCCCTCTTCCTGGACTCTTCTATGGAGCTTCCCCTCCACAAAGCGTGCCGATTTGGGTCTTTCAGACTTCTGAACCGAATCTGGAACAGTAGCCAAGTGTTCGTCGATGATCCCGGGCGCGCAAAGGACCAAATTTGGACTCTCCAGAAATACATCCGCACAGACCGCCACTACCGAGCGTACCAGTTCAATCTCTGCCTGTTGGAGGCCATCAAGCTCAAAAATCTGGAAATGGTCAAGTGGAACTCTCGTCGGTTCCAAGGCTGCCTCGTCTCGGAGAATGTCGTTGCCCGCGCTGTCAACTTGGGACTAATGGACATTTTGATGTTCTTCAGTCTCGGAGAATGTCGTTGCCCGCGCTGTCAACTTGGGACTAATGGACATTTTGATGTTCTTCCGCGACGTTGATACTGGGACGGACGTTCCGTGGTATGCACCGGTCAACAGTCAACTCCAGGTGTGGGACATCGAATCGAGTGGCAGTGGGCGAGCAAATGCGCGGCCTCCAATCGCCGTAGCGACATTGTGTGGTGGCTTCATCGGTACGTCCGCTATAGTCAACACGACATGAGTGAAGCATTGACAAAGGCAGCAGCGAACGGGGATGTTACGTTGGCAGAGTGGCTCATCTCGCGCGGTGTTCGCAGCTTGGACTATCCGCATCAAGCGATGGCCGACGCTGCTGCAGCTGGTGGGAATCTCGCGGTTCTGGAGTGGTTGTTGGAAAAGAAATGGCTGGGTGACGTGTACAGGCTCGTTCAGAAGGCTGCAGGGCAAGGACACCTTCAAGCTGTTAGGCTGGGTGACGTGTACAGGCTCGTTCAGAAGGCTGCAGGGCAAGGACACCTTCAAGCTGTTCGTTGGCTGCTTAAACATACGTCCAGCGACGGAGAGACCGTTGCCATCCATGAAGCCGCAATCAACGGACAGCTTCATGTTGTGGAAGCTTTTTGCACGGATAAAACTGTTGTGTATATCTCAAGAAAAACGGTGCTTCAGGCAGCTAAGAACGGTCACGTGGATGTACTCCGGTGGCTGTGTGAGGAAATTCGTGACAGAAAGTTCGACTTGTTCTACTACGAGAACAGCAAGGACAGTGACCCCACCGAGGCCCTCACGATGGACGTCGTTGCTGCTCGTGGCCATTTGGAAGTACTTCAATATTTGCATGGGATTCAAGCCAAGAAGAGGAAGCGAGATACGTGGCCATTTGGAAGTACTTCAATATTTGCATGGGATTCAAGCCAAGAAGAGGAAGCGAGATTGCTACGATACACCGACTGGTCCAAGATGCACGAACAATGCGATGGACGGTGCTGCTGCTGCAGGCCACCTCGACGCCCTGAAGTGGCTTCACCGTAACCGAACGGAGGGGTGTACTACGCGTGCAATGGATGCTGCAGCAAGAAATGGACATCTCGAAGTTGTACAATGGATACACGAACACCGATCTGAAGGCTGCTCGCAGACAGAGGCGATGGATGGCGCTGCAACCAATGGACACCTCGACATTGTGAAGTAGCTGCATCGTAATACGAAGGCTGGCTGTTCAACGAAGGCGATAGATGAAGCTGCTACCAATGGACATTTGGATGTCGTGCAATGGCTGCATGCCAACACGAACCATGGTTGCACTGCGAAAGCGATGGATGGAGCCGCGACGAATGGACACCTGGGGATTGTCAAATGGCTATACGCTTATCGCACTGAAGGATGCACAGTTACAGCAATGGATGGTGCTGCCGAGAATGGATTTTTGCCCGTCGTAAGATGGCTGCACAGGAATCGCAATGAAGGTTGTTCCGAGAATGCTATGACTCGAGCGGCACACAATGGACATCTTCGCACTGTGGAGTGGCTTCGCGTCCACAGATCAGAGGAGTGTTCGTGTACTGCGGTAGAAGAAGCCGCATTGTGCAATAACTTTGAGGTGGTATTGTTCTTGCACTACCAGCGCCTCGAGAAATGCACGTCTAAAATCGCGGTGCAATCTTACGAAAATGGGAGTCCAGAGATCCATGAGTGGGTTACCCAGCGCTATCCAGAATATCGGGAAGCCGTTGAAGCAGAACATGGTCAGGACTAAAGTGGCCACTACGCATTTGGTAACCACAAGTGAAACACAAAAAATGAGTATCAGCTTGCGTGAAGCCACTGCAGTTTTGGAAAACTGCAGTGCAAGTGCACCACTGAATCTGCCGTCTGCTGTTGACTTATGAACAGCCGAAGAAAATCTCACTTGGAGTCGGGCTCGCAAGTCCGCCATCTATTATACTCCAGTAAGTACTGATGTATTTACTTCGAAGTACTATGTAAATAAAAACAACGATGGCGATAGTGTGGTTGCTCTGATAGCTTCGGTTACTGCTTGCTCCGTTATGTGATCGAAGTGCGAGCATATTTGCTTGGCATTCCAATATGAATGCGTTGAGAACTCCAAACTCGGTAAGGAACGAAAGATCCCCACACAACCTTACCGCAGAACCTGAATGTGACACGATGCTACTGCATAAGGTTGTACACGTAAACTCGGAATTGGAGGGCAAATATTACACGGCGGATCAGTTAATCCGGAAGGGACAATATATAAGTAAAGAAGCATGCAGTCTATGTTTAACGACGGCAACTGCAGGCTTGTCCTACCCTTGTCGGGCTAAACCAATCAGAAATGTTGTTGCCAAAGCCGTCTTTGTCTACAGCGTGCATTTGCTCGAAAAGATCCCGTTTGCCATAGAATGCTTCTGACGAACAGCCTTCACAGTGCTGGGAATGTGAGGAATAAAACCACATCAAAATTGTTCCACTCAGCGACACTATCCATCGTAACACTTGTGAATTCTTCACTGCGGTGCTCATGGAACCATCGAACGGTTTCCAAACATTTATAAGCTGCTGTGCTTATTGCACTGGACGAACAGCCTTCAAGTCGATTTATGAGAAGCCACTTCCTCACGTATATATGGTCGAGACGGACGGCTTGGTCTACCGCCTTGACAGTACATCCTTCGCTGTTGCTTTAATCCACTCGAGAATCATTAATTCATCTCGTACTTCGGAGCTCATCAAACCATTCAAATAGCGAACCATGCTGCCCTCTTCCGCGTCGATTTCGTCTCGATCGTCGCCAAACTTTCCGGGAATTTCATGTTCCTTCAACAAGTTCAGCATCTCCAAATGTCCGTGGCCTGCAGCTGCTCTCACAGCTTCAATAGGAATCATACCGGTAGAGCCACTGAATCAACTGTATGGTCTTGGCTTTATCTTCGATTCTAACGGCTTGACGCCGATTATAACGTTGTCGGTGCGCAAATATTTGCGTCTGGGCCATTTTCCACTGTTACCAGGAGACGGGAAAGGTTCAGGGAGTGACGCATTCCAGATGCGCTCCCACAGAGCCGAGCGTGATGGCTTCGTAGACAATGTTCAATAACCGAAACTTAGTTCGTACTAGTATCAAATTTAATGTTGGATTTTGCTACCAACTTCTATTAAGGTACACTGCTCCAATTGAGTTTGGTGGCGCAAAAAGCATTTTTTATTCTCAAATGAAGGAAAAACAAGCATGAAGCTGTGTTATGCTACCTAACAAACCTTCCGTCCGGGGTGATCGAAGCCTTGCTGAAGACGAACGACACGTCCTCCAATCTGCCCAGCAGGTTGAGCATCGGGGTCAACAGATCCACCTGCATCTGTACTTTCACGACTTTGTCGCTAGTATCGTTCCAGCCGAAAAGCACCGAGCCGTGCACCACGAGTCGCTGGCCGAGGATCCGGCTAGCTGTGGGCGACCAAGCACCTCCTTGAGCTCCACCTTTCCCATCAGAGTTCAGGTGTGGGAACGCGAATTGTAGCGTATTCCAAGTGACCGTCACTGTCGTTGTCGTGTCAGCGACTAACGTGTGCTTAGCTGGCATCTTCATACCTCGGAGTTCCACGTGAGCGTCGCTGAAGTAAAATGCAAAGCGCCTCCAGTTTTCGATCTGTGCGTCCACACCGGATACGGGCCCGTTGACCGTGTCTGGGGCCATGATTCCACGCAGGAACTCGGAAGCAGTGTTGCATTCAGGCCCAGGACGCGCCACGAAGGCGTTGAAGTGGCGGAAGTAGTCGCCTGCAACGCTCCATAGCGTCGATTGAGGTGGGGTTTGGAACGGATTGTCGCTCCTCGACTCGAGATCTTCGATCTCATCCCGCAGCCTGGCAATGCTCTTTCGGAGATCAACTTCCACCTTGACCTGCCTCTCCCTGTAGCGAGCCTGGTTCACACGACAGCGTTCACGGTGGCGAAACTTCCTTCTCAGCGCCTCGGCGACGATGGTGTTTTGTAGCTCGATGCCAATCGGGTGGTTTACCATCTTGATAGTAGAGATGATCTCTCTTGCTGTCTCGAGGTCGGACGGGAGACACGACGTACGGCTTCGAGTAGACCGTAAATTGCTCCGGGTAGTTCGCGTTGCTGCTGGAGACGGAACCGCTGGAGTCGCTGGGACGTTGATTTCGCTCCGCGTTGGTTGGATAATGGTAGCTGTTGAGTTGACCCGAGATCCGCCAATGCGCTGCCTGACGTCACATACCAGCTCATCACTCAATGCAAGAGCGTTGGGAGGACTGAGCACGTGCGAGTACATTTCCAAAGGGGTATGTCGAGGGACTCGAGAAGTTGTGGAATGGCGAGTTGAGTGGGCCAGTTAATGGTGACAAGCGGACACGTTGTGCTTACGGAACTCCTGATCCGTTCGTAATATTTCCATTCCCATCAATCACAGCTGTGGTACCATGTGAGATGGGCTATAATAAACTGAGTTACTTTTCATCCGTTCGTAATATATTGCATTGCATCAATCACAGCTGTGGTACCATGTGAGATGGGCTATAATAAACTGAGTTACTTTTCATCCGTTCGTAATATTTCCATTCCCATCAATCACAGCTGTGGTACCATGTGAGATGGGCTATAATAAACTGAGTTACTTTTCATCCGTTCGTAATATTTCCATTCCCATCAATCACAGCTGTGGTACCATGTGAGATGGGCTATAATAAACTGAGTTACTTTTCATCACGGTCTTAACAGCGCTTGATAAGCTTCTACTCACCAAGCTTGTAAACTTGAACCCCTCGTACTTGTACTCTTGGAGCGAATTTGAACAAGTCGCCGTAGAGACTCGAAGTGGTCGATACAACCCCTGCAACGGATCGTGGTGGTGGTGAAGTTCTGAATGTTGTACAAGCGGCCGCATACCGCTGAAGGCTGCACGAGGGTATCCCATGTCCGACGCTGTAATTCGAAATAGACACCTTTTGCCCACGTAATTTACGCGTTTTCGAGCACGCGTTTTCGCACAAAATACGGATCATTCGGTAAAATTGCAGAACGCCATACTGTTTATCATGATATGCCTTTGACATATAATGTTTATGGAAACACTATGATTATTAATTTATCGAGTTTCACGAGTAATTTTACGAGTAAAAAGAGGCTTGCGCACCAATAATGCGTCGTAGCCGCACGTTCTCGGCAGCGCCGCTGTCCTTGGTCTTGCCGAGCGTTCAGTTCATCTTCCTGGGCCATGCCGTTAACAGCCCGCCCGCTACGTCAGTATTGACACTCTTCGTCAACGTCGGGCAGCCGAAGACCCCGCTGCCGATCGATGCTCTCCTAAGCTTTCGTGCTTTGATCTGTAGTTTCTGTTCTGCTTCTTGCACGTAGACTTCATCGATCCGCGGCAGATCCGGCGTGGCCACTTGCACCTTGATCTGTAGTATATGATTTTGGTCCTTGCTGAAATCAATCGGAAACACGGTGGAAACGTTATGTTTGCGTGTAGACGATGGGGTTCAAGACCCTCACCGTCTTAGAACGCGCGGCGAAAGACCCATTTCGGGTGGATGGAGCTGGTCCTGGACCGAGTGTCAACGCTGGAGCATCCACGATAGTTTCTTCATCTGCCCGATGTACGGCTCCTCGGCATAAATTCAGCCTAAACGCGCAGATTTAGCGGGTCAGATTTCAGAATGGACAATTCAAAATGAAAAGTTATGCCACAGCAAACCCGCAAGTTCGAAGGACGGCACGAAACTGGCAGAAGACCTTATACGAAATATTTGGCTCAACAGAGCTTTACTCCTTGAGCTTAACCCTTTCGCGAGTATCCTTGATAAACTATAGTATACAACGCATTGATATTTCCTTCTAAAAGGGCACTCTAGGCGTCCTTTTACAGAGTTACGGAGTCTTTTTGGTGTGTCTCATGGGACATGCGAGATACGGTGATTTGCAGGATTCATAATATGATGCGTATGACTTAAGGTTTGTATGGACAATGATTACTTGATGATTACTCTGCGTACCGTTTATGATTTGTTTTAAAAGCTGGTTGATTACTATCTTGAACTTGTGCAAAAGGGCACAGGAAGCGCCCTTTAAGAGGGGGTACACTCTACCGTCTTTTGTGAAACTATCTAAAGGGCGCTTTCTGTATCCTTTTACCGCGAAAGGGTTAATGGTGGTTTTTGCAACCAACTCCTACCAGTTTCACGGAATCAAGGCACACCGAGTTTAACGAAAGTTACAGCTACCTAACAAATCTGCCGTCCGGGGTAATGGAAGCCTTGCTGAAGACGAACGACACGTCCTCCAAACTGCCCAGCAGATTGAGCATCGGGGTCAACAGATCCATCTGCGTCTGGCATCTCGCCACTTTGTCGCTCGTATCGTCCCAGCCGAAGAGCACCGACCCGTGCACGGCAAGTTGTTGGCCGAGGATTCTGCTCGCAATGGACGACCAAGCACCTCCTTGAGTCCCGCCCTTCCCGTCGGAGTTTAGGTGCGGAAACGCGAGCTGTAGAGTGTTCCAAGTGACAGTCACTGTAGCTGTCGTGTCGGCGACCAATGTATGTTCAGCTGGCATCTTCATACCTCGAAGCTCGACGTGTGCATTGCCAAAATAGAGAGCAAAGCGCCCCCAGTACTCAATCTGTGCGTCCACTCCAGATACAGAGTCATCGACCACGTCATGAGCCATGATCTGGCGCAAGAACTCGAACGCAACTTCGTGTCGACTTCCAGGCCGCGCTAAGAAGTAGTTGAAATGACGAAATTAGTCGCCAGCAACGCCCCACGGGGTCGGCGACGTCGGTACCCGGGAGGGATCGTTGCACCTTGATTGCAGACCTTCGATCTCATGCCGCAGCTTGTCGATGGCATTTTGGGCGGAAGCTTCGACCTCGAGCTGTTTCTTCCTGTAGCGAGCCTGGCTCACACGACAGCGTTCTCGGTGACGCATCTTCTCTTTCAGCGCTTCGGCGACGATGGCGTGTTGCATCTCGACGTCAATCTGGTGGTTGGCCGCCTTGATAGTGGACATGATCTTCCTTGCTGTCTTCAAGTCGGACGGGAAACATGACCTCCGGCTACGAATCGACGGTAAAGAGCTACTGGCAACTCGCTCTGATACTGAAGACACAATCGCTGCAACCGCCGACGCATCAGTCGCGTCGATGACTCCGGTCGCCGAGTGGACACGAAATCCTCCAGTACGCTGCTTGACATCACATATGAGCTCGTCACGCAGCGTTAGAGCGTTAGGAGGGCTGGGAATGTGCGAGTACATTGCCAGTGGGAACTTTGGAGGAACGCTAGAAGTTGTGGAATGGAGACTGGAATGAGATAGTGGCTGCCTTGACAGTGCCAAGTTGTGCTTACGGAACACCGGGTCCGTGACGTAATATTTCCGTACCTAGCAATCACAGCTGTGCGACCTTTTTTGACGAGGTGAGGTGCACTGAGCTATGAGTTACAGCTCACCACGGCCTTAACAGTGGTTGGCAAAGACGAGGTGAGGTGCACTGAGCTATGAGTTACAGCTCACCACGGCCTTAACAGTGGTTGGCAACACAAACGTTGAGTCGTTACTGTAGCAAATACAGTAATGTGCCTCAATAAAGAAGACGAGAAATCTTATAACCCTTGAAATTATATCTCACGTTTGCACTGATTTTGTATAGTGAAGCACTCATACAAATCCCTTAATGTCTTATTTAGCTTAACAATTGTATACAAATCAGGTCTTCTTTATTGAGGCACATTACTGTACCTTTGTCCAAATACCAGTTGTTTTGCTACAGCGCTCCTTTTTTTCTCTTGCCGGTCATCTGCTCGAACAAACGTTGAGTCGATACTGTAGCAAATACGTTTGTCCAAATACCAGTTGTTTTGCTACAGCGCTCCTTTTTTTCTCTTGCCGGTCATCTGCTCGGACTGTGACTAAACAAGCTGCGCTGTTTAGTCACGCCATTGTATTGCTCGAACTTGACATGGTTGGTGTTTGCACACCTGTTGGTAATTTGACTGTTCGTTACAGTACATGTATTGTGCCTTGCAGTTATTTTGCCCTTCGTTTTGACATCGTATATCGTAGTGGTCCGAAAAGTACAGTACATGTAGCAGCACTCATCTTCGGCGAGAAAACCTTAATCGTGAACAACGTTTTCTTAGAAATGAACTGACAACCTTATCGAGCAAACGAAGGGATAGGTGCCATCTGGCAGACCCAGATGTACTTAGGTAGGTCCAGAGAAACGGTGGAAGTTATGCTTTTCACAGCTGCTTGTATTCACCGAGTTACCATAACTCGGCAAGGCGGCCGAGTTACCATAACTCGGTAAGGCGGCCGAGTTACCATAACTCGGTAAGGCGGCCGAGATACCATAACTCGGTAAGGCGGCCGAGATACAACTCGGCCAGGCTTCCGTAGCTCGGAGCCTGACCATGCAGAGAAGTCTAGTATTGCGCGAACAGCCAAGGATACCTACTGCTGTAGAAGTGGTCTGAGGACGCTGTTTTTAGCGTTGGGACCCCCGTACTACGTGGTATAAATAGTTGGCACTACACTGTTGCTTGGCGAGACCATCACAACATAGCTGTATAGCGTCAATATAGCGAAGACTGTGATATGAGGGCTCATGCTGCGTTCTGGGCCTTCGTAAGGGCAAAAGGAACCACGTTGGGTGCGAGGACAATCGCTGAGAATGCGGCGAATGACCCCCAGAAAGCGTCAGATTGGCTTAAAGGGAGAGCAGGTCGGTACCACCGCAGCGTATGGGATGCCTTGTTACCAGAAGACAGGAGCGCGTACTTCGAAACCCACGAAGATCACACATTTCCTCTGGCTGAAGCCCCTAAAGGAATCTACGACGAGCGCAAGGATCGAGTCCCTACATTTGTCCCAGTGACGTCGCCTCAGTTGGTACACTGCTCGCCAACAGACCGCACCGACATCGACGTGGCGGATGAAGCTCTGGTGGGCAGAATTGGTCTGTACAAGGAAGCGAGTACGAACTACGTTGCTACTATTCGCACGGGTGAGCTACTGCGCCTCTCGCAAGCATGCAGATCGTCGGACGAAGCCAAGCAAGCGTTAAGATCGGTCTCAACGATACTGAGCTGCCTAATAAACGACGTAGGTTGGCTGGTACCAGGGGACAGCCGAAGCTCTGTTGTTGGTGCAATTCGAGAGGCGGCTACAGCTATCGAAGCCGCAACAAACGTTGCCTTGTTTTCATCGGAGGATGAAGTGTCCGACATGGTGGCCAAGTGTCGCGACGACGAGTCAAGAGCTCGGCGCAAACTACACGAGGTGATTGCAGCAGGGCGCAAAGAGAAAAGCTTCTCTGACATCTACTTGACGCGGGACCAACATCCAGGTAAAATGCAAACGTTTTCCGCGTTAGGGTGGCTCGACGTGGAGGACGCCATCTCGTATGTATCTGTAAACACGCTGCGTGATGGTAGCGAGGAAGCCGAAGCTGGCGATAGCTCTATCCGCCCGGCCAGATTCAAACGAAAAGGCAAAGCCAAACGGCGTCGAGCCCGGAGTAACTCTAGCAGTTAGTTATTCTTCAAAATAATAGGCACCCCATTCGATCTAGCACATAATAACAAAGCCCTTGGCGTGTTGATGTCGAATTGAGGACGCTCTAAAGGATGGCCAAGACGGTTCACATACCCGTGGTGCTCATTTGTGCTAGGCGAGTTTGGAGTAAATCTAGCAACTAGAGTCATTTCACTAGAACAGGTACCCCATTTGATCTAACAGATAATAATGAAAACCTCTGGTGTAGCGACATCGAGATGATGATGCTGTAACGAATGGCCAAGACGGTTCACACACCCGTGGTGCTCCTTTGTGCAAGCCGAGTTTTCTGTCACTGTCAGCGACTCGCTAAGCAGGGGTAGCTTCTCCCTTCTCTGGCGGTTGGCATGCGGAAGGACTAGGCAACCTGCTCTCCTTCACCCCAGGGGCAGATCTTGGCCTTGAAAAATGGGGTGGCAAAAAAAAACATAGGGGGGCAGGGCTGGGGGATCGTCAGAATTCGGCCAATTTCGAGCAAAACACGCCTAAAATCGGCAAAATCAGGTCGAAATCTCAGAAAAATGGGGGGGGCATGCGCCCCCCCATTTTGACTGAAGATCCGCCCCTGCTTCACCCCTTCAGTTCACCGCTCAGGTCCTTATGTTCACCCCCTAGCACTTCATTTCTATTCTCAGGATGTTTGTTCACGGACAAGACTGTTAGTTCAGTTCTAAGGAGTTTTAGTTCAGATCTAAGGCTCTCTCATCTTCGGCCCACCTAAAGAACGTGCAGACACTCCGATTTTTAACCCTTTCGCGGTAAAAGGATACAGAAAGCGCCCTTTAGATAGTTTCACAAAAGACGGTAGAATGTACCCCCTCTTAAAGGGCGCTTCCTGTGCCCTTTTGCACAAGTTCAAGCTAGTAATCAACCATATTTTAAAACAAATCATAAACGGTACGCAGAGTAATCATCATGTAATCATTGTCCATACAAACCTTAAGTCATACGCATCATTTTATGTATCCTGCAAATCACCGTATCTCGCATGTCCCATGAGACACACCAAAAAGACTCCGTAACTCTGTAAAAGGACGCCTAGAGTGCCCTTTTAGAAGGAAATATCAATGCGTTGTATACTATAGTTTATCGAGGATACTCGCGAAAGGGTTAAGATATTGGCATAGTTATATTGTTTGGAATGTGTTATTGGTCATTTTCGTGTAAGTAGCGGTTTGCTGGAGTGAAATCTTCGAAAATTGGCTACCGCATAGAAAATTAAAGGAGAATACTAATAAAAACGCCAATCTTTCTATGCTCAAATGTATTGGATCTCGTTGACAAGAATCGTCGCTGGGTTAGTTGAACGCTTCTTCATCCTCTACTACATCCTCGAATCCAGGATATCGCTCGAGCAGCCAAGCGCGAATGTCTACTTTCTCTCTGTCATCAATCGTCGCTCTCGCCGCTTCTTCGGAGCACTCGACCCCGCATTGCGAATGCAGAAACAAAACCACCTCGAAGTAGTTACATCTAACCGCCTCGTCAATGCCAAAAGTGACATTGTGCTTGGAACAGTTCGAATACAGCCACTTCAACAGCTTTAGCTTGCCTCCTTCAGCTGCCCTGTTCATCTCGCCCTTGCAGGCACCCGGACGATTTCTATGAAACCACTTGACGATATCCAGATGACCAAACATTGCTGTGCCGTACATCGCCGTATTCGTATAATCTGCTGCACGTTGCTGATGCAGCCACTTCACGATTTCGAGATGACCCGCTGTCGCTGCATCACTCATAGCCATCGCAGTACAGCCCACAGTGAACTTTTTGTGAAGCCACTTCACCATACTAAGCTGTCCATTCCGAGTTGCACCATCCATAGCTGAGGTAGAGCATCCCTCTCCACGGTTGGCATCCAGCCACTGCACTACATTGAGGTGGCCGTTTGCCGCTGCTCTATCCATAGCCGCCTTAGTGCATCCCTCCGAGCGGTTCCGATGTAGCCACTGGACGACTTCTAAGTGGCCATTTTCAGCTGCGCCGTCCATGGCATCCTTCGTGCAAGCCGGGGTACTTTTCTGCTTGATTTGGTCTCTCTTGCGCTTCTTGGAACTTGCCTTCATTGCAAGTTGGACTTGATGCAGATACTTCACCACTTCTAGGTGACCGTTCTGGGCAGCGCTATCCATCGCTACGATGTTGGAAAAAGTGTACCACGGCTCGGTTTGGTCGTAATCGAAAAGATCAACTTCTGGATCGGGATCAAACTCCTCGTAGAGCCACTGCACAACGTCAAGGTATCCCCTTCCAGCCGCCTCCGCCATGGTCTTCCACGAAATCAACGCAGACCGATTGTACCGACCAAGTTGCTGTCTCAAATGCTGAAATAAACGCCGCTGCTTCTGAGCCTGGAGCGCATACTGTAGACTTGACGGCGCCTTTGCTTGCGCTCGCAAATACTTCGCCACATGCAGGTGCCCATTGGCGGCAGCAGCATGAATTGCGAGACTGGCTTGGCCTCCCAACT
>JAIKVH010000306.1:0-16305 GCA_024679275.1 Phytophthora niederhauseri
GTGCGGGAGCTGCGCTGCCTGGGCAACACGGAGCTGATCCAGATCTACCACTGCTTCCCCGAGGAGATGTCCAACTCGTCGCGTAAACTGCTGCTCGAGGCGGACAACAACCTCGAGATTGTGGACGTCTGCACGGACCTCGTGAGGCAGGGCAAGCTCTCGGAGGACAGGGCCAGGCACTTCCGTAGCTGGTGGATCAAGCCTCTGGCTGTGTACCACACCAAGATCAAGGAGCTGCTGCTGGTGGACATCGACGACATCTTCATGCGCGACCCGGCCGTGCTGCGGACTACCGAGGGGTACCACCGCACGGGTACAACCTTCTTCTACGACCGCGTGCTGTCCAGCAAGGAGTTCTTCAACCAGGACGTGGACGGCGAGCAGTACCTCAAGAAGCTGCTAAACGAGTTCGACTACACCAAGTTCGATCTGCCGACCGGATCCACGCCGTCCGCGCACCTGAGTCCGAAGACGTCGTACGCGTGGCGCCGCCAGACGTCGCACGAGCAGGACTCGTCGCTCGTGGCTATTGACAAGTCCCGCGCGGGCAAAGCCATGGACGTGCTGTTCTTCCTCATCACGGAGCAGCACTTCGTTCATGAATTTTCGTACGGAGACAAGGAGAGCTTCTGGATCGCGTATGAATTGGCCAAGCAGGAATATTTCTTCTCGCCGTGGGGCGTGGGGGACATCTCGTCCTCCACGAACAAGGACCTGGAGAAGCACGAGGACTCGCTCTGTGGTAGCATCGTGCAGTACATGCCCGTGGAGGACGAGGCGTTCGAGCTGCTCTACGTGAATGGCAAGGCGCTGCTGAACCCGTTCCCCGTGGCTATGGACAAGCTGGGCACTGCCACGCACAACGTGCTCTTCAACACGAACCCGACGCACCTCACGCCCCGCCAGAAGCGGAGGGGCAACGGCCAGACCAAGACCAACTACAAGGGCGGATATGCCATGGAGTGCCTGGTGGGCTTCGGCTCCGAGCCGCTGCCGGCGAAGTTCGCGCCCCAACTATTGCGACGACGTATGTTCTACTTTGGCATCCGCATGGGCGTGCTATCCGCACTCGACCAGTGTTTTCCCTTTGAAGGAATGAAGTAGAGCCGTGTGTTGCCCAGAGCGGTGCAGGAAAAAAACATTGCTACTGGCACTGAGATGCTCAATTGCACTCAACATCCAAGTGCTTCTTACATACCCGCCCCGCCCCCCCCTACAATTTACTGAATTGGGTTACAGCGCTATGATTTCACTACTTCTTACATCCCCGCCCCGCCCCCCCCCCTACAATTTACTGAATTGGGTTACAGCGCTATGATTTCACTTCTTTTCTCTACGATCTTCAGCGGCAATGAGCAAATTTCATTGGCAAATGAAATCTACTACTGAAGTAGTTACTAGCTATGGGAGTAGCCGACGCTCGTTTGACTGAATTGCTTTGGTGAAGCGGTTTAGAATTATCCAAGCGCGAGCGATTCGCAGCTGGAGCCGCAGCAGTATTCGATTTGGAATACTACAGTACATATCCTGGATAGTATCTGTTGAAAAACAACAGGAGAATAGGAGCTGTACGGTACATAGCTCGATAGTGAACAACAGGCATTGATTATATTGGGAACACCCGAAGTATGAGGGGGTGGACAGCTCCCCACGGATTAATTGGACGCGTAAGCGTAACCTGGCGCAACCTTCGTGCTACACCAGCCCGAAGGATGTCGACCGAGCAGGTTCAACTGCAACTTCCAGCCTGAAACAGGAAATGCACATCGACATTTAGTAGTACACACGTCGAAATTTTCTTCAGCTTGAGGCAAGCTTAGGGGAAATGGCCATTGGCGATGCCGATAAAAACCCATACTTACAAACTGGGGGTCGGACAAAGCGCGCATAAAGTTAGGGCTTGAGAAAGCCCTAACTTTATGCATTTAAAAATGTTCCGTCCTCGCGTGAGACAGATGGCGTGCCGCGACAAATTATCGGGCCGATGCGCAGGAGATGCCCGTGGTTAGCAAAAGAAGCTACAATAACGGAAAACGCCAATTCAGTGCGCGGTTTTGGACCAAGTCGGAAAAACTATGTACCGCCGTCAAAACGCAAAAGTTTTGAACGAGACTGGTACCAATAGAAAGTTAAGATACGGATCTATCTGGTCATCATTTCTGGAAAGGACAGTACGCGACTGCTGCTGCATACATACGGCGTGAAGATGAGCATTTTTTTATAATATCTGAAAGGGGGACCATTTCCTTGCACGGTCATACTAAAATCGAGATATACCCCCTAATAACTAATAATGCATGATTTGCACTATCCTAGCGCCCATTCTAAAATCAAGTATAAAATCGCGCACAGAATTGAATCCGCGCACTGAACTGGCGTTTTCCGTTAAAAATGTATGCGAAAATCCTCTATCCCATGCATTCTAGTTGAAAAAAAGGAGAACTGGGAGTTTCCGGTATCCACAGATTTTAAAACGTTTGTGTTCGAAATCGGCGTCAACGTAAGTCCGACAAGTTGATATATTCTACATTCTAAAACGCGTTTTGTATCTTCTCGAGAGCGGCCCGCTCAATCTTCCTCATCCACAAATTCCCCGTTGTTAATATTAAACCAGAAGGAATTTTTGAGTGTTGGGCAAATTGCACATCATATACAATTTACCCTATGAATACGTGTACAGTACATCTATTGAAGCAGAGCAGTGGTATCTCGCCTCATGCGAACTGTTCACTGACGAAGGCGAATCCAACACGGTACTAAGTTATGGGCGATGCTGAACTTTTCCTCACATCCTCGAAAAATCCCGGGGCCAAGCACCTCTACGATTTACAAAAAAAAAAGCGAATCGCCAGTCTAAATTTGACGGTCAGGTAACCCAAAAGGACCCTCTTTCTACCACCAACTATCGGCCTCCTGTGCGAATTCAGTGTTAGCCCAAGCTTAGTCGAAATACTATGAGGGTACTAACGGGCGTTTCCCTAGGTTATTGCCCCATTGTTTCTGCTGTGAATTTTATGCACGGATTGCGCTACCAGGTTGTACGTCAACCAATTCAACCATGTTACCTCTGTTAATATTAACATTCTTCACAGTTTAAAATTCTCGAACCACTCAAGCCCCAAGAACGTGAGCGGAAGAGCTCTCCAGCCATGTTTCTTCGCTACTTCATAGTGTTCGCTATCGCCGCTATCATTTCAAGTGTCAGTGCCGCCCTGAGATCCCCTCACGCTACGATACTCTCCTCAGCGACAGCACCTCGTTTGGCCGCTGGTGATCAGAGCGAGCGACGGTTTGTGAGAGCTATCGATACAACCGACGCGTCTGATGAGGAGAGAGCGGGGCCGTCAGCTTCTGCTGTCGAGAAGGCGAAAATCTTGCTCGTCAATGACGTTTTCAAGAAACTGGGTGTAAAGGGAAAGCTTTTCGACAGCCCGCAATTTGTTGCGTGGCTCCGCTACGCAGACGATTTCGCCAAGAAGAACCCCGTTCACCCAAATGTACGGATTCGAACCTTGGTGCGCCACTACGATGATGATCAACTACTGGACATGATCGAACTGGCGACGAAGAATCCAAGTACTGTTAAAGTGGCCAAGAGACTTCAGAAAGAGTACGGGAAATGGTCGCTACAAGCTCAGCGCCTACCAGACGATGCATTCTACAGCATGGTAATCAGCAGGGCCGCGAGGACGGACAAGTATCTAGCGGTGCGGTCTTCGAAAATAAGCAAGGTGACGGAAAATCTGCTCGCCAGCGATCATTTCCAACTCTGGAGAAAGTATCTCGATCGATTCAATGCGATGTACCCCAAACAGAAAGCTTCTGTCATCGACACTCTGCTGGCTTACTACACGGACGAAGCGCTGGCTCAAATGCTCCGTTTGGCGAAGAAGAACCCGAGTACGGAGAAAGTGGCGGCGAACTTGCAGCTCGCACTGCTCAACACGTGGGTGCGTGAACTGAAAGACCCGTCCGAAGTCTCCAAGCTGCTGAAAGTGGGCACTTCTGACGCACTCATGCAAGCGTACACCCGGAAGTATAACTGGGCGGTGAACAATGCGGGGGATAAACTCTTCGACAAGCCGCAGATTGAAACGTGGTTGAAGTACGTGGACTTCTTCAAGGCGAAGCACCCTGGAACGCAAGAGTCGACGACCGCGATCTTGACAGCTCGCTACGGAGACGAAGCTGTAGCGAAGATGATTCTTGAGTTAAAGTCGAAACCCGACAAAGTGAATCTCGCAAAAGAAATGGAAACAGCGCAGCTTCAAGGGTGGCTCAGCAGTCAGACGTCACTCCATGTCGTGTTCGAGCTGCTGAATCTGAAAGGGGTGGGCGACGATCTCTTGTCGAATCCACTGTTCAACGTGTGGTTCACCTATCGGGCGCTTGTTGGGGGAAGCAACAGGCGAGAGAGGACAACTTTGTTCGAGGCATTGATGAAGGAATTCGACGATGAAGCTCTCGCCAAGATTATCATCGTCGGCAAGAGGTATCCAAGCACGTCGCAAAAAGCCGAGAGTTTGCAGAAGCACCAACTTGCGAAGTGGCTGAAAGAAAAACAAGCTCCAAACACTGTTTGCAAGTGGCTGGGGGTAAAGGGAACAGCTGCTGACAGCGTGGAAAGACGGGTTTACCTAAATTACCGCAAGGACTTCAAAGCGAAGTACTTAAAAGTATGAATAGGCTTACTTCGACGACGAGGTACTATGGATAGGTTTGCCAGGTCTGTAGTGCCTTTTTGTTAAACACAATGAGTAACAAATACTTCGGAAAGTGTTTGATGTAAGTAAATCCTTCTGCTCGCCGCTCGGTGTCGTGTATTCACGTAGTTAAACTAACCAATTCTAAATTACCTTGATCGTCATGCAGTTACGGCACTTAGGAGATGACCATTAACGCTGAGTGTACACTTCAGCTACCTGTCGAGCTTTCTTTTCCGCCACTTATTTTCTGCAAAAGGCTGACTCTTGGGAAAGCGTGCAGTTAAGCCGGCTGACGTAAATGAGCGTAGGTAGTCGAGACGACCTCGTCGGAGGTGTCGACGGCGATGCGTGGCTGCCAAGAGGAGAACAAGGAAGGATTTTACAGCATGGGAGACTTTGATAACCTCTCATGCCACCAGAAACTGGGCATTAAGCCCCCAGGAGCAGTGCCCACCATGACTGATTACTTCAGTATACATGTATTATAATAGCCAAACGATACGGCATTGTTGCACTCAAACCGCATTAGGATCTCACGATTCCTGAAGCCCAACATTCTTCTACGCTTAAGTTATTGTAATCAGAGTGTTCGGAAATCGGGGATGTGGAATGTATCTTCATTTGGGGGTGTGGAGGAAAAAAAAAATCGGCAGGTATGTTACAAGTTAAACGCTTCCTTCTGTAGTGTCAGGAGCGCGTACGCAACTTTTAATGCTGGCGGCCGATCTCTTGGTTCTTGAGCCATGCACTGCTTCGCGAGCTCCAGGACAATCGGTGGACAAGTATCACTAAATTTTGGTCGAAGATAGCCGCTAGCCACCTGCTGCAAAATACTCAAGTCGTCAAGTTGGCCTCCATCGTTTTCCAATGCATCATCATACGGAAGCCCGTGTGTGTCGAATTCCGAGAGGAGTACGCCAAACGCGAATATATCCGCTGGTTGGTTATAGTCGCTACTTCCTGAGATGATTTCGGGTGCGAGCCACCGATGCATCCCAGCTCCAGATCCGCTATCTGGTAGGACTCGTGTGACGCCGATGTCGGTGAGTTTAGCTTGCATTTCCGTTGAAAGTAACACATTGTGCGACTTCTGATTTCGGAGCACTACAGGTGGGGTGAAGGTGTGAAGGTACACAATCGCCTCGATCACGTCCACTGCGAGCTGCACCTTGGTCCGAGTCCAGTAACGTGACAGCGAGGGCGCTGATAGATACGATCTGAGATCACCGTTTTCCACGAACTCAAACAACGCTTGCATGTCGAACCCAGAGCTCCAGGCTGCACCAATGAACGCGACGATATTTGGGTGATCGAGCTTGGAAACCAGCTTAATCACTTCCACGAATGTCTGCGTGTGCTCCCTGATATCGGCATCTTCACGGATGCGTTTTGAGGCGAGTAGCTGAGAATCGCGATACCTGACGAGCCATACAACGCTGATGGCTCCAGCTCCGATAATTCTGAGATCCTGAATGTCGTCGCAATTTACTTGAAGCGCTAGAAGTTCGCAATCCTCCCCAAACGAGCGCTGTTTGCTTGACTTCCCTTGCATATTGTTGTGTAGTCCTCTTGATCTCTTGTCGTTGTGCTGCTTCCAGTGGTAGGTGGTGGTAGCGATGAGAGCACCCAGCACAATGAAGCCCACAGCAATCGTGATCACGATCAGTGACTTGGAGTGGTCTGCGCTGTCGCTGGCTCGGTCATCTTCCAGGCTCGTTGATCCTGGTGAGTACGAAATTCTGGAAGTTGGGAAACAACCGGATGATGCCGATGGAGACGAATCCACGTCAGCTGTGGAGACGCAAACAACAACGTCGCTGTCGCCAACGACTCGCTGCTCTAAAGAACTGCAGTTTACAGGATCCTGGAAATCGCTGTCCTGCAAGTCCAAACTTGCAAGAGCTTGAAGAAAAGTAATCTGTGATGCTGTGAACGTTCGGCTTGACAGCGGGTTGTTCTGGATCGTGAGCTTCGTCAGATGCTGGAAAGTGAAGATAACTGCGGGGATCTCTGTCAGGTTATTGCTGTTCAGGTAACTACCGATCAACAAACAAGTACTCATCAGCAACGGTCATAAGCTAAAGGAATCTCTGAAGGCACTTACAGCTCTGTCAAACTGGGAAAGTTGCCTTCGAGCGTAGTCAAATTATTATGGTCCAGATTACTGTATGGCACGCATGCACAGACACCGGTCAGTTAGCACCGTGTATTTCAATTCATGGGTAGGAATACGTACAGCAAAGTGAGTTTCTCCCAGGTTGTGGACGCATCCACAGTAGAGATGTAGTTGTCGGCCAGGTGCAGAGCCACCAAATTCTCGAGCGATTCCAGGTGAGCAGGAAATTCCGTCAGCAGTGTGTTCGAAAGGGACAATGCAGTGGTCGCGCTCGGAACCATGGTGGAGATGGCGTAAATTCTGCTCGAGAGGTTCATGGACACCAATCCCACCGACGCCACTTGAGACTGATTGGTGAGCAAGTTGTCCGCGAGGTCGAGCTCGACAACTTTCCCTTTGTTGACTTGCTGGTAGTTATTGCCGCCCTGAATCCACACAGTGGTTGTCTGAGCTGATAGTGTGAGCGGGTCAATGGCGGTAACTACGTCGTTGCTTGCACTGGCGTAAATTGTATCATTGCTCTCGTCTTGCGCATGATACGGCACAAGGAAGACAAACTCTCTCGGGTTGGAGTTGTAGGCTCTAAAAGCTTGAAAGCACGAGTACCCGCACGCTTCGTCGAGATCGCCGGTGCAAGTGGCATCCGAAGCAGTAGAACTGGAGTTTGTACACTCAGTCGCGTTGTAAACCAGACAAGGTTCGTACACCCCGCAAGTGCCGTTACATGCTGTGGTTAAGGTGTTGGCTGCAGCGAAGCATTCTTGAGCGTCGATACCGGTACTGCTCAAAGTGAGCGCTGTAACAAGCAGCACAGCCAGGCTTTGAGTCGGCAGTGAGCAGCAAAATCGCATTGCAGGCTGTCCAAAGGAAGAACGGAAATGACTGAGGTTCGAATGGCGCGAAGTGCTGGAAGCACTAACCTTCGGTTCGACTCACTATGCAGAGTAGCCTGATAGTGGAGTTGCCGCCTAGGTCCATGGCCAACGTAGAATCCGTAGAATCCCCTTACTGCTTCGATGTTGTCTATGGAACATCCGACTCGTTGTGCTGCCTTCCACTCGTATCCCAGTGCAGTTAGTCTATGAGCCAGCGTAATTCGAGGACATCAACTCGTGTACACCCCCCACTATTGTATTTCCACAGGGTTCGCAAAGGAGACTGTAACTCTGCGTTACTCCTTTCCGGTCTCAAGCAGCGCTGGGGTCTGCGTCTGTGTCTGTGTCTTGGATCCAGCCGCCGAGACCTTCGTCACGGCGTAGTCGATAGCGAGGCCTACCGCTCCCCACTTGACGGGGCGAAGCCAAGTACGCACGCGACGCCAGCGACCCACCAGCGGGTACACCGAGTTGAGCGTCGTGCCGTACACTGCGAACGCCATCGGCGCGAGCTTGGCGTCACGTGCGACTTGGCTCGAGTTGTCGTCCTTGCCGTCGTTCAGGTACGACGCGCCCCAGATCAGGAGCTCGGCGCCCGTAACACCGAGCACAAGCGGGTAGACCATCGTCTTGGGGAGCTTCTCGGCCGTCTTCTTGGTCAGGTACGCGATGCCTTTGGCGCGCTTGTGCGAGCTCACGGCCTTGGCGAACTGCAGGCCGCCGGCCATGACGGAGAAGCCCGCGTAGTTCTTCGAGTCGTGGTTCATGAAGCGCCGCCAGCGGTGCTGGGCGTGCGCGGCGTGGTCGAAGGCCTTAGCTGCGGACATTGATGGCGATCTTCTGCAATGGCGCGGCGCTCGAGAACGATTGAGTCAGCGGAATAGGATAGGTTGTTGAGCCCCGAGTTTTGTGGGGCCCGCACGCACGGGTGGCACCCTGCGAATGATTTGCTCCCTACCATCACAAAGGGAAGCGCAAGCTGCAACGGAGCTCAGATCAAGCACATGAGGCGCTGGCGTTCTAAACAACACGAGCTTTCGCTATATTTTTTCACATAATGTACCGGTCAAGTCAGCTATCTACACGTGGAGGATGGCTCTTTGTCTGCTCCTTGCAGTCCCATCGGGTCAAGTCGAAATACCTGGATGATAATGGGTAAGCGCCGAGATCACGACGCGATTCAATACTCGCGCGCGCTGACTGCGAGCGGCTCGAGCTCCAGGTGGGTCGCGGTCTGGTAGTGGCGCAGCAGCGCCATCTCCTCCTCGTGCTCGCGCCGAGCCTCCTCGAACTTCATGCGGTGGTAGATGCCGAACACGTAGTCGGCGCCGTAGCCCAGCGCAGCGAGGGCCACCGCGCCCTTGGCCATTGCGCGCGGGCCTCGGTGCACGTTGAGCAGCGCGCCGCACACGGGGAAGGCCATGAGCACGTTGTCGCGCGAGAAGTCCTGGCGGTAGTGCGACACGGCGGCGATCGAGAGCTTCATGCCGGCCATGCCGACAGCGGCGGAGCACACGAGCAGCGGCACCTTGGGGGCTGTGCGACGCGCAGCGAGCGCCAGTCGCTGGGCTGCGGGCAGCAGCTTGTCCTGCACGCCGTGGAACTCCTTGCCCACTTGGAACGCCGTGAACAGCGCCGAGCACGTCACGAAGGTGCTGAGGTCCTCCTCGGCGAAGCGCGCCCACCGCTGCTGCAGAGTTGGCTCCATGGCTTCAAGTCTGACGTATTAGATAATATGACGCGAAAGGGAGCTTGTCTTTGCCGCGCCGCTGTTAAACGGGAAATGAATTGCACTCTGCGGCCATGGTCAAGCACAACTCGAGCCTGTGGTGGATGAAGCTCGAGGGCGAGGACGCAAACTGAACTTGCGTAACGGTCGGACACATCCCCCCTATTTTTAACATTCGTGTGCGCCACACCGATCGCATATGGTACAATGTACCACTACCCGAACTTTTAGTGTCTTTAGCCTCCCAAACGTACCCATGTCCACATCTGCACCACCGATTTAACAGATACCATCATTCCTGGCGCAAGTCGCGCAGTGCACCCGTCCGCGTCCCCTTCCTGCTCGCCATGGAGCCGCGTTCTCCCGCTTCTCCCGGCATCGCAGCGCTGCGCAATGCTCTGCAAGACAAGAGCCGTCTGCCCGTAGGAGCCGACGCCGCCATCGACGCGTTCCTGGCCAAGACGCAGCAGCTGCAGCGCCGCGACGGCCGCTCGGGCGCCTCGGGCTTCGAGCGCGAGTACATGGAGCTGTGCTGGAGCATCGACAAGGCGCCGGGCTACGAGGCGTCGCTCACGCTGCAGACCAAGGCCACCAAGCCCAAGAACAGGTACCGGGACGTGCTGCCCTACGAGGCCACGAGGGTCAAGCTGCAGAACGCCGCGAAGCCCGCGGACGACTACATCAACGCCAACTACATCGACGGAGGCTACGTCGCCTGCTGCGCGCCGGTGCCCGCCGCCATCCGGGACTTCTGGCACATGGTGTGGCAGTGCGACGTGCACGTGGTGCTCATGCTCACCAACTTCGTGGAGCGGGAGAGACTCAAAGCCGACCTGTACTGGGACCCTCACGCCCAAGCGGTGGACTTTGACGGCGTTCAGGTGAAGCTGGTGGACGAGCAGCAGCCGGAGAACCTCGGCTTTATTGTGAGGAAACTGCAGGTGTGGAAGGAGGGCGCGGAGACTCGGGTGATTCAGCACATCCAGCTCACGACGTGGCCCGACCACGGAGTGCTGCGCGACTTCCGAGTCATTGCGCCGATGCTGGACGCTGTCAACAGCTATCGTGATGAAGCGTCGAGGACGCACGGGGTGGACGCGAGGGTCGTCGTGCACTGCAGCGCCGGCATTGGACGCTCCGGCACGTTCATCGCCATCGATATCTTGTTGAAGCAGCTGTACCAGGTGCTGACCAGTAGAAGTGGTGACGCCGAGGGAAATGCCCGAGCGATGGAGCACGCGCTCGACATTTCTCGTGTGGTACACCGCCTACGGTCGCAGCGGCCTGGTATGGTGCAAACCCCGGTACGTTGTCCATTCAATATGAGCTGCATATGAAAGGTTGGTCTCATGAAGTAGTGTATATTGTGGTTATGCAGGAGCAATACGAAATGATTTACCAATATTTAGCTGCCGTGGTTAGCGACAACCAGCCATGGTGACGGAGACGGTAGATGCTTGCCACGGTCAGAATCGTTATAAACCGGTGCTAAGGTTATCCCGTTCGTATTCGAAGGCAATGTACAGGGCGGTGCGGCGTCGCCTTAACCACCAATACCAAACCCATCCCAGTTTTGAGGCGTGTTGCTATGATGCAGGAGTCTGAGTCACGATTCGGTTCACGTTGCAGTACTTTCAGCTCAGCGGCTGAACCGAAGCGACGTTTCGCTAGACCAATAACTGCCGCCCAGGCCGAGTGAGTGTCGAGTGCCACAAGCGCCATTTCCAGACAGGTAGCAGCAACGCGTCGCGCTTGGTGTGCCACATGTCGACAAGTCCGGGAAAGCTGTGCTGCCGTCGCAACGAAGCCAGGCGCCCGGATATCACCATTATGGCGCACAGCTCGCAGGAGACGTTGCTGTCGCCGCAGGGGGAGTATCTTCCGTGCGTCTTGGAAGCGACCGTGCCAGTCTCCGAGGATCACAAGGGTGCTCTTCAGCGGTGCTCGGCTCTTCTTCAATTAAACGTGGTGCAACGCGTCCTGTCGGCCATTATCCTGGCTCCGCTCGTGACGGCCTTCCTGTGGCTCTCGCCAGCCTTCGCAACGTCGACCGTCTGCAGCTTCGTGACGAGCGCCTGCTCCTACGAGTACGCGTGTCTCTCAAATCGGATCCGGCTGAGAATTCTCACGCGACTTGAAGCTCTCGAGGGCATTCTGGATGAAGACGATGCTGATTCACGCTGGAGCAATGAGATTCGCTTGCGGAGCAATCGCAGCAGCTTCGTATCCAGTCAGACGGTTGAGGAAGACGCCACGAGTGAAGGGAACTTCCTGTCACCATCACTCGTGAGTGAATGCAGCAACAGCGTTGGTTCATACGCAGGGATGCGACCGTCACAGACGGACCTTCGTTCACGCCAAGAAGAGCAAGAGGAGGAAGATATCGCGCGCGTGGATGCCGAGTTGCGGGCCCAAGAACCTCGGTTACGATGCCACGCTGTGAGTCACCTGGCTGCCGGCTACTTCTACGGGGACGACAAGCTGGCTGCGGGGTGTCTCTCTGTGATGGTTTGTGCATTGTCATCGACCTTATTTCTTCTGTCCGTCGAGCATGCTCAGACGCTCCAGACGACGGAATTCTACGAGTCTCGGTGGTTCTACTCCATTGCGACAAGCTACGTCGCGGGCTATTGTGCGTGTATGGCTCCCGACTGGTCGTATGCGCTCACAGTTCTTGTGCAATACGGCGTCTTCACTGTTCTCGCGATGTACTCGACGGGGTGCCCGCTCAACGATTTCAGCTGTGGTATCGGACTTGATCCCGAGGTGGCTCTCCTCGTTGGCATGTTGCTATTGCTGCTATGCCGGTTCGCTGCATGTCGAACCCGAGTCGAGGCGTTCCTCTCGTTCATGCTAGACGTACTGGGTCTATTCTACATCGCTGGCACCTTGTCCATCCTTGTGGCGTTCGTAGATGACGAGCGACGTTTGCTGTATCGAGAGTTGCTTATTGCGTTGCTGTACATCGTGTGGGCCTCGGACACTGGTGCTTACGTTACGGGCAAGGCGCTTGAGTTGGCAAACTATCCGTACTACAACCCACTGGCCGCTCACTTGTCGAAGAACAAGGACTACGAGGGAACTGTTGGCGCCATCGTCTTCGGCATCGGCGCCATGGTTGTGGTTTCTCAAGTGCTGGACCTACCTGGGTCGTTCGCCTTGAAAGCTGCGTTCACCGTGCTTGCTGTAGTGATTGGACGTCTCGGAGATTTGTTTGAAAGTCTCTTGAAGCGTGCAGCGGGGGTAAAGGACTCTGGAAAGCTGATCCCTGGCCATGGCGGCATGCTGGACCGCATCGATGCACTTATGTTTGCGACTCTAGTTTTCTCACGCTACTACGCCGTGGAAACTTAGGTTTTTATAACGCTTCTTCATTAAAATAATGCATGTCGAGCTAAGCTTAGTGCAACTGAATCCTAGTTTGAATCGTCAATTGTGCGCACGATTTCAGGCGCTTGAGATTCATCCGTGCCAAAGTTCCCCGTCTCCCACGGAGCGTGTTATCGGTCTGCTGGTAGTAGACCGTATCGCCGGTCGTTTCGCCTCGCTGTGTGCCAGCCCCAGATCTCCTTCACTCAAAGCTCTCCCCCCACTCCGCTTCCGACCGACAACTCGTGGCCGCGATGCAGGCGACCTTTCTTCCAGTGCAGGCTCCATTTTGGCCACTCGTTCCTCCAACGCTGCCACACTCGAGTCTGCATCTCGTGATGCAGACCCCGCTTCAAGCAGAACAAGTTGGCGGGGTCCTGCCTTCGATGCGCTTAGTGCAGACGGATCGAGGGCTTCACGCAGCAGCTCTATGTCTCCGACCCATGACAGCGACTGCTTAACTCGACGCAACATCTTGTCTGGGGCAACGGCAGCCAGGAGAGCCTCTTTCTGAGCGACACCGCTCTCCAACTTTTGGACTTGGTCCACAACACCCTGGCGCGACCCACACTTGCGCTCCATAGCCAGCCACGCTTCCAACACACTGCCCGTTGTTGCGACTGCCTGGTCTGTCGGATCCACCAGGGGATCTACTGTTTGTTCGTGGTCTGCTCTCTCCTGGAGCGTCATGAATCGGCCCGTGCTCGCCTCACCCATGCCGTGCTCCATGGGCGACGCAGACTCGGCCAAAAGCTGCGGCTCATTGCTTAGAGCCTCTAGCAGCAATGCGGTATCTCCAGAACAATTTAACTGTCGCAACACCTTGTCGTGGAAGGCTTGAGGAGTTGCCGCCGCAACTTGCGCGTCCAGTTGAGCCCACTTGCTCTCCAAAGGCCCCACTTGTGCGACCAGCGACCCGTAGCTCGAGTCCAGCCGCTCAATGTCGTCACGCAGCCTCACCACCATTTGGCTTAAACTCCCGCCCTCCATTCTTCTCAAAGGCGAAAGGAATAAGATATGCGTGACTAAAAGTTGCCAAAGTTGAAGTTGTCTATTCCCACAAAACAGCACACATATCTGTACAAACCGTACCATCTACGCCACCGAACTTGTCCGTCATCCGATGCAAGTGATGCCCATGTCCACGCTACGCACGGTCCAGATTTTAGTCGCCACTCATACAGAGACTACACTACCGGTATTAACCGGAGCTGCTCGTTGGGGGCGCATGACCGCCGACTTCCAGACCGTCAGCAGCACTCCCACTTCTCCTCCATCATGGCGCCCAGTGAGTCGATGTTCGTGACCTGCACGCCCGTGCAGTCGCCGCACGCCGACTTCCCGTACACCGAGGAGCTGTCCCCGAGTCCGCGGTCCACGAATTCGTCGCGACGACCGCGCAATGGAGACGCGCCCTCCCGCTGCAGTCGCTGCGCCGAGTTCCTGCGCCGCAATGCGGTGCAGCGCGTGCTCTCGGCCGCCGTGTTGGCGCCGGCCGTGACGGTGTTCCTCTGGTCGTCGCCGGCTTTCGCTACTACGACAGTCTGCAGCTTCTTGACCAGCACGTGCTCGTACGAGTACGCGTGCCTGGCCAACCGCATCCGGTTGAGGATTCTGACGCGGCTGGAGGCGATGGAGGGCCCCAGTGAAGGCGTGACCAGGTGCTCGAGGTTCAGCAGTGATACACTGTACCATCATACAAGGAGCAACGCCAGCAGCAGCCTGAGTGTTGAGGAAGACGACGTTGAAGACGCGTCGCAGAGTCGACTGTCGACGCCGAGGGCTGGTATTGAGGCCTCGGCGAGGGTACGCAATTCAGTGGGGAGGACCAGGCGCGCACTGCAGGAGGAGAGAGAGAACCAGGAGATCGCAGTTGTGGACTGCGAGCTGAGGGACCAGGAAGATCGACTGAACCGGTGCGCGGTGACGGAGCTGGCGGAGAGGTATTTCGAAGGACACGAGTGGGTGGCTGCAGTCTGGGTTGCGTTGCTCATCTGTGTGGTTACGACCGCGACGCTTTTGTTTTTGATTCAAAAGATCCCCGAGCTCCACTCGACGGAGTTCTACGAGTACCGCTGGACGTTTGCTATTGCGACGGGGTTCGTGGTCGGACTTTCGGCTTGTTTTACGCCGGACTGGCAGTACGGAGTCATCATGCTCATCAAGTATGTGGTATTCATCTTCCTCACGCTGCATTCGACTGCCTGCCCGATGAACCAAGGGGACTGCAACGTTGCCATCGCAACATCGCATGTGTTCCTCATTGGCTTCCTGGTTGTTTTGGTATTCCGATTCGCGTCGTCACGCAGCAACGCTGAAGCATTTGTGACGTTCATGCTGGACGTGGTGGGGCTGGTGTACATCACCGGCAGTCTTTCCATTCTCGTGTCGTTCGTGGACGACGACATTCGAATTCTCTACCGGAAACTGCTGATCGCGCTGCTGTATATTGTGTGGGCGTCCGACACTGGCGCGTACCTCGTGGGCAAGGCTCTCGCGTTTTTCAACTACCCGTACTACAACCCACTGGCCCCTCACTTGTCGAAGAACAAGGACTACGAAGGTACTCTCGGGGCGATTATCTTCGGCATCGTGGCGATGGCGGTGGCGTCGGATATTCTAAATCTCCCCGGTTCATTCGGTACAAAAGTGGCGTACACGATCATTGCAGTGGTCGCTGGTCGGCTAGGAGACTTGTTCGAGAGCCTGCTGAAGCGAGCGGCGGGGGTGAAGGATTCGGGCAAATTGATTCCAGGACATGGCGGTGCGCTGGACCGCATCGACGCGCTGATGTTTGCTACCGTCGTGTTTTCTCGATACTACGCCTTGCACACGTGATGGAAGCTAGACAGATGAAATGCTGAATTTATTTTTTACGAAGGAGCAACGCGATAAAACTACGGGTGCACCAAAATCTCTATCTAAACTATGAATATCCCCCGGGGACAAAATCCGGAACGACCCAAAATTCGGAACGATACAATCTCTATTATTAGACCCACTACCGTCGTGTTTTCTCGATACTACGCCTTGCACACGTGATGGAAGCTCGACAGATGAAATGCTGAATTTATTTTTTACGAAGCAGCAACGCGATAAAACTACGGGTGCACCAAAATCTCTAAACTATGAATATGAACGAGTAACAAATGTGCTGCTAGCGAGGGTTCCTTGGTGGCGTCGGGTCTCAGAACTTCTAAATGAGATAGTCCAACCTCACAGATCTACCGCTCTGAATCTCAACTCCCTTCCAAGCGAATCCTCCGCCCAAATGCTGCGCTCGCCACAAGAAAGCTTCCCGTACATCAACGGCGCGTCCTCGGCAACAGAACTGCAAGGTGATTATTCTATCTCGAGCGCATTGAAGTCGATCCTTCGTAGCAACGCGGCTCAACGTATCGCATCGGCCGTCGTGCTGGTGCCCCTGGTTACCGCATTCCTGTGGCGTTCACCTGCCTTCGCCACCACAACTGTGTGTAGCTTTGCCACCAGTGCGTGCTCCTATGAGTT